>PVIY010014726.1:0-55751 GCA_004026745.1 Myrmecophaga tridactyla
CTTAAATGGGTGGAGACATGTCTCACCTAATCCAATTTAACAACCACTCTTGACTAAATCACATCATCCAGGGAGATGATCTCATTACAGTTTCAAACATACAGTATTGAATACAGATTATTCTACCTTTAAGGAATGGGTTTTATATCAAAACATGGCTTTTCTTAGGGGGCATACTTCTGTTCAAACCAGCACAGTACCTGAGCACTAGTCAGGCAAAAATTGTTTTTTACTGCAAGATCCTGTCTTCTTGAAAAAGTATTTATGGGTATCCAATGAGGCCTAAGGTACAGGTGCACACTTCTAAAGAGAATTTGCATTGACAAGAGTCAGAAAGATTACCAGTCAAGAATATTTTAGATGAAATTCATGGCTTAAGGAATTTAGACCACCCAAATAATAGGGATTCGGGTTGCAAATCTATAGGTAGGCCCACTTCTGGTTGTAGATTCCTAGAAATAACACTATTTCCTAACACCCTCTTTACTTTTCTTGATGGGAGGGCAGTTTCTATACATTCCAATGGATGCAGAAAGATTACAGACTTCTGGATCGGTCTCACGTGGACATTTTAGTCCATTGGTGTGGCATCTGTAGAGGGTGAAGATCTACTGATATATACGCCCCCTTGAGTGCATCTTGGTTACATACCACAAAATTCAACCATTTATAGTTATAGTTCAGTAATTTTTAGTATACTCACAAAGTTGTGCAATAATCACCACAATCAGTTTTAGAATATTGTCATCATGTCAACAAGAAACCCTGTACCCGTTAGCAGTCACCATCCTTTCACAGACCTAAACGGCCTCTAATCTAATCTCTGTCACTTCTTGTTTTTAATTTGCCTAATCTAGATATTTCATATAACTGGCCCTTGATGACTGGCACCTTTCCCGTACCATAATGTCTATAGGGTTTTAACCATGCTGTAGTATGTATCAGTACTTCATTTTTTATTGCCGAATAATGCCCCATGTATACACCTTATTATGTTTATCCATCCATCAGTTGATGGAAATTTGGGTTGTTTCAATTTTTGCCTTTTGTTATTAACATTTTACATTGATGTGATACATTTGTTACAATTAATGAGCTAATATTGGCCCATTTTTCTAACTAAAGTTAATTACAGTTTATTCACAGTTCCCTTCATTCTTTTAAATGTGAACATCCACTTGTCCCAGCATCATTTGTTGAAAAGATTATTCTATTCCTCACTGAATTATCTTATTCTTAAACTTAATCCATTCCTAAGAGTATGAGCCGTTGTAGGTAGGGCTTTTCAATGAATTTACTTCAGTTAAGGTGTGATGCACTTCCAATCAGGATGGATCCTAATGCTATTACTGGAGTCACTTGTCAGTGGAAAGGAATTCAGAGAGAGGGAGAGAAAGCCACAGGAAGCAAGAAGCTGAACATCAACAAAACTTGGAAGAAAAGGGAAAGACAAAGAGACAATGCCATATGTCTTGTTATACAACAAGCTAAGGACCAAGGGTTACCAGCAACCAGCCTCTCTTCATATAGTCTTCAGAAAGAAAGTATCACCTTGATGACCATCGATTTGGACTTTCTTTTAGCCTCAAAACCATGAGCAAGTAAATTTCCATTGTTTAACCCAACCCATTTCATGATATTTTCTTGAGCATCCCAGGAAATTAAACACCTCTTTTTCATTCCTTATTTAGTAATTTGTCTTTTCACTTATTTTTCTTGATAAGTCTAACCAACAGTTTGTCAATTTCGGTATTCTTTTCAAAGTCAAGTTCTGATTTTTTTGATTTTCTGTTTCTTTTCTAATCTCTATTTCATTATTTTCCACTCTCAATTCTTATTATTTCTTTCCTTATGTTTGCTTTGTATTCAGTTTGTTCTTCTTTATCCAGTGTAGAAGGATAGCTTACTGATTTGTGATATCTCTTCCTTTTCATTGTAGACATACATAGCTACACATTTCCTTCTAAGCAGTACTTGAGCTGCATGCTTTAAATTTGGATACCTTCGTTTTTATTCATCTCAAAATATTTTGTGCTTTTCCTTGGGTTTTCTTCTTTGACTCGTTGGTCATTTCAGAGTGTGTTGTTTACTTTCCACATACTTGTGAACTCCCAAAACTTCTTTTCTGTTAATGATTTCTAATTTTACTTTATTGTGATAAGAGAATGTACTTCATACAATTTCAATCATTTAAAATTTTTTGAACTTTGTTTTATGGTTTCACCTATAACCAATTCTGTAGGATATTCTATGAACACTTGAGAAAAATGAGTATCATGCTATTGTTTGGTGGACTATTTTATAGAGATGTCTGTTAGGTCTAGTTGTTGTATTAGTGCTATGAAAGTCTATTTCTTTTCTGATTTTCTGACCATTTTTTCTATCTATTATTGAAAGTCTGATATTGAGGCCTACAACTTTCATTATTAAATTATTTATTTCTCCCTACAATTTTGTCAGTTTTGGTTTCATGTATTTTGGGGTTCTGTTGTTGCTGTATGTATGTTTATAATTGTTACATTTTCCTGATGAGTTGAAACTCTTATAATTATAAAATGTCCTGTCTTTTCTATAGTAACAATTTTTGTTTTAATGCCTATTTTGTCTGATATTAGTATCACCACTCCATCTTTCTTATGGGTGCTTTCAACCTATTCATTGCATTAAATCTAAATTTTGTCTCCTGTAGACCACAAATTGTTGGATAGTGCTTTCTTATCCCGGTTGACAATCTCTGCCTTTTGATTAGATCATTAAATAATACCAACATTTATTGATATTGTTGGTATAACTGGATTTACATCTGCCATTTTACCTCTTGTTCTCTATATTTTGGGGCAATTTTGTTCCTCTCTTCCTCCTTTAAAATTTTCATGTTCTTGAAGTGAATATTTTCTAGTGTACCATTTTCTTTACTGATTTTTTCATTTTTTTAAGTTATTTTATTCTGCTTGCTTTAGCATTTACTGTATCCATCTTAACCTATCAGAATACTTCAGATTTAGTCTAATTAATTCCAGCAATATATAGAAATATTACTCTTAGGTCTATTCTCTCTTACCCCTTTTGTGCTATTATTGTTATACATACCTCTCTATATATTGCAAATCCAATTATACATTATTATATTTATTACTTTCTATAATCTATGTCTATTAAAGGAGCCAAGAGAAGAAAAGAGGGCAAGTATCTATTCATAGAGTTTGTTTATTAACTTTCTTATTTACTATTTCCAGTTCACTTTATATGTTTCTGTGAATGTAAGTTACTATCTGGTGCCATTTCCTTACTCCAGTACAACTTTGCTCTCATCTATCTACTATTATCAATTATGTTACATTTGTATATGTTATAGGTCCTACAATATAACTAAATCTATATGCTTTATATTATTTTGTTTTGAAAATCAGTTAAGAAAAGTAACATGCCTTGACAGTGTCTTTATGCTATTATTCAATTTTTTGTTATTATTTTTCCTGTGACATCAAATTACCATCTAGGGTCATTTACTTTCAGTATGAAGAAATTCCCCTGGTATTTCTTGTGAAGTCATCTGCTAACAATGAGCTTTCCCTATTTTTATCTGGCAATGTCTCTATTTCACCTTCATTTTAGATAGTTTGGCTCAATATAAGATTCTTGTTTGACTGTTTTAATTTTCTTTCAGCACTTTAAATATGTCATCCCAGTGATTCTGATCTCCATTGTTCCTGTCGAGAAGTCATCTGTTAATCCTATTGGGATTTCATTGTATGTAATGAGTTGTATTTCTCAAGCTCTTTTTAACATTTTTTTCATTGTCTTTGGCTTTCAGCAATTTTGCTATGATGTGTCTGGGTGTGGATCTTTTTGGTTTTATTCCACCTGCAGTTGGCTGAGCTTCTAAGTTGTCTATATTTATATTTTTCCACATCAAGAGTTTAGGAAGTTTTCAGCCATTATTTCTTTGAGTATTGTTTCTGCTCTCTCTTCCTGCTCTTCTGTCACTCCCATTACATGCATTTTGTTGTGCTTTATGTTGTTCCATATACCTTGGAAACTCTGTTCATTTCTTTTTATTCATTTTTCTCTATGTTATTTGGATTGCAAAATTTTCATCAATATATCTTCAAGATTGCTGATTCATTTTTTGTGATTTCTAATCTAATATTGAACCTCTCTGGTGGACTTTAAATTTCCATTATTGCACTTCTCATATCCAAAATTTCCATTTGGTTCTTTTTTATAGCTTGTATCTTTTCACTGATAATTCTCTATTTGATGAGACATTGCCATCATAGAGTTCTTTCCTTCTTAAAACATGTTTTCTTTTAGTTTTTTTTTAAACATATTAATAATGCTTTTGGTGAAGACCTTGTCTATTAAATCTGACATACTGGCGCCTTGCATAGGCAGTTTTTGTTGCTTTTGTTTCTCCTACGTATGAGTTGCACATTTCTGTTTCTTTGTGTGTATTGTAACTTTTGCGAAAAACTTCATATTTGTATAATATACTGAAAAAACTCTGGATGCTGAGTCACCTCCTCTGCTCTGGGATTTGCTTGTTTATGTTTTTAAAGACTTGCTAGGATATTTTAGTCAATGTGGACTCATTGGTGTGGACTCATTGGTGTGATTCCTCAGAGGGTACAGCCTTAGGTCAGCACACAGTCATCCTGGGAGAGCAGTGGTTTTAGCATAGTTTTCTTTGACTGACTCTTCCTGACCTCTCTGTTAAATTGTCTGCCTTATTTGATATCATATACAGCTGTCAGTCTCCACTAATTGCTTGCTAACTGTACTATTGTTTTTTATACTTACCTGAGGTTATAAATTGTTCTACAGTCTGATCCACTTAAATTTGAATAGGAATGTTTCATGAGGGCAGTGTTTAATGTTTCGTTTGACCCCAAGAAGACTCTTGTGTTAGCTGTCATTTTCTCTGGTTCTCTACAGCAAACTAAACTGACATACAGTTTCACTTATGTCTCTTAATAAAGAGGAACTATTGTTTTCAGGAATGCACATAGGCTTGAAATTCTCTATACTCTGTTTTGAAAAAATTGATTCCTTTTGGGAAGACTTTGAAGCTCTCTATTCTTATTGACTGTCTCTCTCCTTAAGAACAATCTCTGAGCCACTATTCTGGGTGCTGGGTGGGGCAGTAGCCTCTGATTTTGTTGGCTTGCTTCTCCCAGGATATATCCACTGCCTTATGATGAAATTGGGATGAGGGCAATTGGCACCATGTGCCGTGCCTGAGGTAGAGGCCTTGACCTATGAGAAGGGGTTGGATAGAAGAGGGCACTCCCAAACTCTCACTGCATGCACCAAGAAATTAGCCTCTTTGATTCAAGTTGGAGGGAATAAGAAATGCTTGTGGTCTGTCCCTCCTGGTAAAATACAATGTCCCTTGATTAAATGCTAAGGGCAGAGGGAATCTATGTTTTTTTGGCCCACCTGTTATGCTGGTTTAGAGATACATACCCCATGTTTGTAATACAAGTTTGTAAATTTAATATATTCCTGGGGGTGTGAAGCCATTGTAAGTAGGATTTTTGATGATGTTACTTCAGTTAAGATGTGGCCTAACTCAATCAGGATAGGTCTTAATCCTATTAAAGGAGTCCTTTATAAGTGTGATGAAATTCAAAGAGATAGGAAAAAAGCCAAGGAAACAATAAACACCTGCTTAGATCAGCACTTCCATCAAACTGAGCTGGGACAAGGAAACTAGAAAGGAGCAGGTTATCATTCAAATGCTACAGATTCTCACTGTTCCTACTGAGTTTTACTAGATCTTCTTGAACAAATGTTTCATTTACTACATGACCTTAGGACAATTGCCATAGACTTTAAATGGTTGGGTTTTTAAATGTAATTTTTACCAGTTATATTGTTTCACTGAAAAGTGAATTCACAGGGCTTCTTATGTGCTCATCCCAGAATCAGAACTCTCATTTAACTCTTAATTTTATGTTATTTGTTTGACATAGAGAAGTCATACATTTTTATAAAATCAAATCTATTAATCTTTTCTTTGTCATTTGTTTTACAGCTTTGCTTCTTAGAAATTATCCCCACCCAGAGACCTGACAAAATAATTGTTTTTTTCAGTACAACAAGAATTTATCTTGGTATACGATGCATCATGATTCCCATCTAACTTTTCTCTCAAACTAGTGACTATTCTAATACAATTTTTTAAATAATATACTATGCCCTTATTGATTTTTTTCATTATATCTTTAACAATTATTACACGTACTGAGGTCTCTTGGTCTCTCTATACTTCTATATTAACCTCACTTTCTTAATTATTGCATTTTTATAATATATTTTGAAATCTAATGCCATCTTTATTCTGAATTTCCAATGGTATCTTAACTAATTATGTTAATGGAATTTTATATTAGAATATCATAACCTTCAGATTAATTTGGAAATGCCAACACTTTTGCAATATTCAGTCATCCCATAAAGAAATATAATATGCCTTTCCATTATTTTAAATCATCCTTTGAAGCTCTTAGGAAAATTTGAAATGTTCTTCTTAAAAGTCTGGTATAATTACTATTAAGGCTATTTTTAAGTTGTTTTTTAATTGCTTTGTTTTCTTTTAAAATTGCTAACATTTTGATTTTTCTACTATATTATGAGATTATGTCTCTTATACAGGAAACTACCAATATTTGTAACTGTATCAAATCTATCCACCTTACTGAACACTTACCAATTTAAAAGCTTTTCAAATGGCTCTCTTGGGGCATTGAGATATGAAAACAAATTATCTACAGATAATGATCATTTTCTATTCTTCAAGGACAAAGTATGGTTTGTTATCATCTTATTTGCAGTGTGGACTGCACAACTGAGCTATTTTGCAGATTCAGATCCACATACATTTATTTAAAATAGCCAAAGAAATGTTAAGTGGTTTTGTTATTTGAATTATTCAATAATATAGAGCAGCCTCCCAGCAGTACAACTTTCATTTGTAGGTATAGACACCCCAGAATGTCACAGAGCAAGTCCTTCAGGCATGTTTTCCTTCATGCAAATGAAGAAGGCATCTGGAAAGGATTGCCATGTAAATCTAATTTTTCTGTAGCTTTGGTGTGCATTATTCATGTTGTCAAGCATTTACAATGAAGACTTGAACTCAGATTGGCGCTTATGGAACCCTTCCTTCCTCCCGCTAAAAACTGCATGATGTGCTTGGGTGAGAATTTAATTGGACATCAGCAAACAGAAAGGCTGAAGACTAGAAACAAAATATCAACTGGATTCCAGGATCAATACATCTTACTTTAAATATCTAATATTATAGAGCGAAAAGCCTTTTTCTTTAGTCCAAGGATTAGTATAATAATGAGGCAATTGTGCCCTTGCTGATCAGGCAAATGAGGGTTTGAACCCAGAGTTACCTTCACGAACTGTATGAGGCCTTGGGCAATGCACTTATATTAGTTAAGATTAGGTTCAGTCCTGATCAAAATATGTGTGGCATAAACAGATAATTTTTTTTTTTTGACATAAAAATCTGGATTTAGCTAATCAGAGATTGGCATGGAGGCTCCTTGGGAACCTAGGATCTAGCCCACCCTTTGTCATGGTTCAGGATAGAATCTAGGGCCTTAGACATCATATCTGCATTTCAGGGAGGACAGAAAAAAAATAAGGAAGAAAAAGGGCAGAGGGAGAGTGTGGCTATCTTTTAAGGAGCGTTGCCTGAAGCTGCCACATACTTTCTTATGCATCCCATTGTCCAGAAGATAACTGTATGACCACACCAAACTGGTGGCAGTTGGTAAGGGTTCAATTTACCCTAGGTGGCCAGCTAAAAAGCAGAGGTTTTATTTGGAAAGAAGAAAATAATAGAAATTGAAGGACATTTGTTTGTTTTTGTCATTATACTTAATTTTGCTTTGCCTTACTTGAGCATAATAATAATCTCACAATATTGTTGTAAGGGTTAAGTTAACTGTGATAATATTTGTAAGATGCTTAACCTAATATCTTAGAGTTAGCATTCAGTGAATGTTGACAACAATTGCAAAACAAAAAAATAGCCGGAGTAATGCACTCCTATTGGTCTACTGCAAACAAAATATTTTTCATAAGCGGTACAAAATATCTGAGGAGGCACTGTGCATATTGGAACTTTAAAGCTGTAGGGATTGGTTACATCACTGTATGCAACGCATCATTGCAAATACTGAGACAAGGAAGACCTAAGAAGGTGGGCCATTTGCCTTTGGTCACATAGATTTGCCAAGTTAGTGGCAAAACTGGAACCAGAGCCCCAGGCTTCCTAATTCACATTCCAATCCTCTTTATCCTTGATCCAGCTCCCTTTCTTTCCATTGTGGCAGATACTTGAGTGTTGGCCAAAAAACTGGAGCATATTGAAATATATAAATTTCCCTATGAAATACAACACTCAGCAGTGGGGATTAGGAGACTTACCTGTGTCATGCAGCAGGTTAATGGCATACCTGGAATTTAGAACTGCTTCATTTCGTGCTCCTAGTCACTGGAGTACATTGTTTTCTTTATACCATTTACTATTTTCTCTGTTGTTCTCACCAATTAAGTGTTCTTTCCTAGTGTGATAATAATTTTCACTTGCTGATGATGTGCTCTGTTCTTTTTTTTTTTTTTTTTTTTTTGCATGGGCAGGCACCAGAAATCAAACCCAGGTCTCCCGCATGGCAGGCGAGAACTCTGCCTGCTGAGCCACCATGGCCTTCCCTGCTCTGATTTTAAAGCACCTTTCATTCCTTATATTCATTATCTCTTCATAGAGATTTTTGATCCTCAAGGGGAAAGAATAACTATAATGACACCAAGTATAGTATAGTGTTTTGTCCATAGAAAATATGCAAAATATTTGGTAGAATGATTGATGAATGTCTGAAATATAATATTTCCCGTTTGAATTTTCTGCTTAAGAAGAAGCAGGATAGAAATCTCTCATTCATATGAGAGCATTTAGGAAATTTTCTTTGACTTATGTGCACTGCCTAGATTTAACTATCCTTAGAACTAATCTTATCTGCTAATGGCTAACTCTTTGGTTCCTTATCTTCCTCATACAGATAACCTCAAGAGATGAAAGTAAATTTCCACCCAGGAAATAAGTTCTTTGTTGGTTTAGCATCTCTGTAGGTCATATTAAAGAATTTTTCTGACCCTTTAATCCTGCTTCCCATAATCCTAGCCTTGGGTCTCTTGGGAAGACATTTGATACACAGAAGTATAAACTATATATATATATGTCCATATACATATGTGTGCATGTGTGTGTGCATTCTAAAGAAAACATAACTGAAAGACAAACTTGTCATCTTATCAATTAGTTAGCAGCTTATAGAATATCAGAGTAGATACATAAATGTACATTCTGTTGTTTTTTTTTAAGACCAAAAAGAGATTTTGCAATTGTATTTTATGTCAGAATGTCACTTCCTGATTGTTCAGGGATAAAGTGGCAAAAATCCAGTTGCATTATTCTCATCAGTTCAGTTCCAAAAGACATAGTGATGCCAACTGGTGCTGAGCCAACACATGATTAAAGTCTGTGAGCACACAGAGTGGGGCCAGACTCAATATACATGAGCTTCCTACTAGTCCCTTCATCATGACTAGGACTCGCCCTATGGGCATTGGTCTCTGCTCCCTGTTCTGTTGGTCTCCTCTATCACAGAATGCTGTCGATAGGAATGCTCTTACTTCACCATCTGGGACTGCTGCTTCAAAGGCTTATGGATATATAGCAAGTGATTTCAAGCAAAGGAATGGGTTCCAGTCCCGCAGACAGCAAAGCAGTGCTGAAAAAAAAAAACAAAAAAATAAAACTTAAAACTAACATTTCATGGAAATAATGCCCCCCCCCCAATTATTTTTATCTGCTGCTTCACTCTATCCTTATATGTGGCAAGTGCTGGACATCTGAAGATTTGCAGTGACCTCCTAACAGGCAAAGAAAGCTATCCACCTGTCCTAGAAGCACATCCCACAGCCTATGGTGGTCAGAGTCCTGCAAATCAAAGCACTTTAGAGAAACTTGTGTGAGCCAGCCACAGAGCAAAAATTCTATAATGGAAGTAGGTGTTGCCCTTGTAAAAAATCAGATACAGAGTGTAAAGGTCTCAAAATTCTTGACATTTCCAAGGTCCTCAATAGATGAAAGCACTCAACAAGTGAATGTTTGCTGATGATGGTTGTCTGGCAAACACATAGACAAAGTGTTATGCTGTAAAGAATTTAAAGTGCCTACATGAGTATCTACAACTTCAACAAACAGCCCTTCTGCACCAAATGGACCTGGCTCAGAAAGCCACACTGACCCAGGATTACTTTTACATAGACAGATACCCTTCTTGATGGTTTTGTCCCAGAAAACTAGTTCTCTCCTCCATACTGATGGAGTCTTCTCCAAACTGATGGAAAATAAATACTTACACCTATTCTGAGAAACTGGTGAAGATGACCACCCAACTACCACCTGCAAGAGAATGCAATTTTTGGTGAAGATTTCCAAAGTTGTTTTACGGGGTGGAGCATAGTCCACCAGGAAAGAAATACCTAAACTGGGCCCAAAGATAAAGGAAAGCAGCAAAAATAAAACAAATATGAATGGTACAAAAGCAAACAAAAGAGCAGAAAATCATAATATTGTTAAATGCATTGATTAAATGAAAACTAAAGTTAGATGCTAGTTTATTCATATTGTACTGAAATACTTCTAAAAAAACTCTCTGTGTGAAAGCAGTGAGAAGAATGAACAGGCTAGATGACTCACTGTGTAGAATATAGTAAGATGCATAAAAGAAAAGAGGTGGAACAGTGAAATATGTAGTTTACTAGGATTTGCAGTGAGGGCAGCAAAACTGTATAAAAAATCCTTATAATGAATACTGAGGCATTGAAGGAATCTGAAAATCCCATACAATACCTACAAATAGGTAACAGGAGGAAGAAAGGGGGGAAAGACAAAGAAAAATGCAGAAGGTAGAGTGAATAAATGAATTAGTAACTGAAACAGTGGAAAATGAATAAATGAATCAACCAATCAATTAAGTGATCAATGAGACACTGACTTAGTTTTGACTGGAGCACCCTTTTCAGCTTCCTATATGATGGGTAACTGGCAATCAAATCTAATGCCACACTTTCAAAGTGTGCTTGTATTGGTTTGTTAAAGTTGATGGAATGCAACATACCAGAAGTGGAACAGCTCTTATGAAGGGAATTTATGAAATTGCAAGCTTACAGTTCTAAGGCCATAAAAATATATAAATTAAGGCATCCAGAGAAAGATACCTTGACCCAAGAAAGGCCAATGGGTCTAGACCACCTCTGTCAGCTGGGAAGGCATGTGGCTGGTATCTGCTTGGGTCTTTGGCTTCTGGTTTCTAACAGTTTCCCCAGGACATTTACTGTCTGCATCTCCAAACATCTAGGTCTCATGTTGGCTCTGAAGCTTTTTCCAAAGCTTTTAAAGAATTCTAGTGAACTAATCAAGACCCACCTTAAACATGTAGAGTTAGATCTCCCTCTATTCAGAAGGCTACAGCCACAATTGGGAGTCACATCTCCATGGACGCAATCTAATCAAAAGATTACACACACAATTGAGTGGGCCAATCTCTATGGAAACAAGCTAATCAGAGATTTTCACCCTAAACAATAGGTCTGGCCTCACAAGATTGGATTAGGATTAAAACATGGTTTTTCTGGGTACCTAATAGTTTCAAACTGGCACAGTGCTTGTAACTGGTTATTGTGTTTACTTTAAATGTTCACCTTTAGTTAGTAGTTTATGTATTCTGTGTGACTAAGCAATTTTCAAAATGAAATTTTTTTTTCATAGGCAGGATATAAGAAATTTAATGTTGATTATATAAAAAATATAACAGATTCAGAGATTAGTAAGAGAAAAAGCCTGGTTGTAGTGGATTTAAGAGAGTAGGAAAAGAGAAATTGGAAACCATAATGTAACATAGACAAATATTTTGAGAAGCATCTTAGTTTTCTGGTTGCTAAAACCAGGAATTCAATAGGTTGGCTTAAACAATGGGAATTTATTGATTCATGGTTTCAGAGGCTAGAAGGCTTGTTTCCTCGTAGGGTTGGTAACTCTGGCTGGCCGGCTACCTTTGGGGTTCCCTTGGTTTTCCGTCACATGGCATCCACATGGGGATGTCTTCCCCTGTCTTTTCTGAGCTCCATTCACTTCCAACTTTTGGCTACTCTCCATGGTAATTCCCTTTACTTAGAAAGAGTTCAGGCTCATCCTCATTCACCTTAATTAACAGCAACTTCAAAGGTCCTATTTACAAATGAACTCACATCCAGAGGACCAGGTTTGGGACCTGAGCATGCCTGGAGGAGATGATGCAATCCCAACAAGAGATTTTCTGTAAAGGAGCAGAGACATAGGGCTAAAGGGAAAGAAGTTTTTCATTTTTACAATGGAATAAAAAGTGTGCTTCTGGACCAAATGGACAATGCATTGAGATGGAAAAATGGTACAGGAAAGGAGGGGAAAATTGGTAGACCAATGGCCTTGTGTGAGAGGGATAAGTGGGTGATTACTGATAACTCCTATTTTCTCCATGAGATAAGAAGTGAAATCATCATCTGAGAGGGAGTGGAGGGAGTGGATATTGGGAATTTGAAGAAGGAGAAGGCACAAAATTATCTGGAAGAGTACAAGAGGAAATGGAATAGGGAAGTATAGTATGCTTGCCAGATGAATTAAAGTTCCACTTGAGGCTCATGCTCATAGATTAAAAATGAGAATAGTTAACAGGATTGAGCCATTTTCCCTCACTTAGGAGCATAGATGCAGTTGTGGAGAAGGTAAAGCATTATAATTAGCCAGGTTTGGGATTTCTGTCAGAAGAGTATGATGAAGAGAGGGGCAATGAAGTTGGCCATGTATGGAGAAGAGTGATTGTAATGAACTGATATGAGATGCCAGCTGGATAAGGAGTAAAGTGGGAATATGAATAGAATGAGGGACAGTGAAATGATAGTTGAATCAATGGGTTTGTGAGGATCAGTGGACTTTAAGAATTGAGTGTATGGGGCAACTGAAAGGAATGGGCTGGAAAGATGACTGGTGGTAGTCTGAGAATGAGATGGTTTTCATTAGGACCACGGAACTGTAGCTAACTTTGGTATGACTAGATATAATAAAGAAGTGGCTGAGGTATGGATAAAATTATTGGAGAAAAGGAGTACAGGATCTGAAGTACAGGGCGTTGGAAGGGTTATCTCTGGGGCTATTGAAACCTTGAAGAATGAAGATAGGTGTACTATTGGAGAGAGTGATGGTGATCTAGGACATAACTACCTAAAGAGCAGTCCAGCCTCATTGAAATCAGAATCCAAGCCCCTCTCCAGAATGACTAAAATAAAATCTACGGTTTAACAAGAACATCCTAGATTCTCATAGGTTCACTGAAGTTTGAGAAGCATTGAACTAGAAGCTAAAGTGGGAACTAACAAAATGAAGAGTAGCCCGTGAATGAAGAATGACTCCAAAAAGGTGGGATTATGGGTAGAGTCTGCTGACACAAGATTCCAGGCTGGATGTTTTTACAGAAGAGGGAGGAAGAATGGTCTGGAAACTGCAATGAGAATCCAAGCAGACAGCCATTCCATCTCCAAGTTGGATGAGAAAAAGAAATAGCCACCACTTGAAAAGTTGCAGGGGCCAGAGTCTTCAGGGGAAATCTAGGTTGCATTTAGAACAAGAAAGTAAAATAAACATTTTGAGAAATGTTGGAGATATAGGGAATTAATTATGGACAGTGGACTCCAGAGGGCACAGTGGAAGGGGTTCAGGGATGAGGGAGGTATAGGACATGGCAGCCTTATGAGAGTATAAAATTAGGGGGAGAGGCCTGGGAACCTGGGGCTACCATGATGACTGTCACAGACAGGGAGAAAGGATGTAATGACTTAGTCTCCATGGATTCCTTGAAGATAACAGTGGCAAGTCTAGGAATGCTGCAAGGGTAGTGATATGTGGGTACTATTCCCCCTCTATACTTCTACTGATAGAGGTTTCCATACTAAAAAAAGAGGAAACAATCCAATTTACTTCAACAGGGGAATAGGGGAATGGATAAATAAAGTTTAATTCTTCTCATATAGTGGAATATTATAATTGGGCTTCAAAGAATGAACCAGAGCCATGAGTTACAATATGGAAAAGACTCAAACATGCAATATTAAGTGAAAGAAGCAAGTTGCAAAACAAACAAACAAAAAACACATGAACAGTTTGGCAGCTCTTCTGCAAAAATTTTAAATACAAAAGATAGCAGTAAATGTTAATGAATATATGTAAATATGAATATATCATGAAGATATGCTTTAAAAAAAACTGACAATGATACCAATTTTAGAATATTGGTTATCTCTGAGAGAGAAAGGAGAGAAGAAGGTGGGAATAGAATTTTAGCTGTATTTGTAACAGATCTGAAGAGAATTTTGAAGAAATTAATATCTGTTCAATCTGTGTAGTACATACATGAATATTTATTATGATTATTTGAAATGTTTTCCATTTAAAAATAATAGACAATGGAATGGGTATTAGGTAATGGAAGAGGGGTTATAACTTATTACTATACCTTGAAAGATAGTCACTGAGGTTCTTAAAAAATAATGATATGGCCATTGTCTCCAGCTATCCCTTCTTTCTACCTTGTAACCATAAGATCCTATGTCAAGCCTGTATCCCCTACTCTGACCCTTCCTTCTCCAGAGGTGGGAAGAATTATAAATGAATCATGCTGTCTTCTGCAGAGCAATTTAACATTCCTATTGTTCTACCCTTTCTTTCTAGACTCTTCCTGGGACATATTATCTCACAATCAAATGGACCATCTTGATATGTTGTGATGCCAAGATAGTTTGTTTTCTTGAAAAGGAATTTGATGTCAGATGTTACGTGGCAAGAGGGGCAGGGAAGAAATAAACACATAACCATTAAACAAAAATCACAAATATATTCACAAAAGGCAGATGTTCCATTCCTTGCCAAGAAACATATTGACACAACCATTTCCCTTGCAATAAGGTGTAAGCTTTGAGCTTATTTTCTGACATATTTGAGAGACTTTTGTTGAAATTAGTCAAGGCCATGGGATTTATTTGTTCTCTGTGTAGCTTCATGGGTGAAATCTGTGGCCTCCTAAATCAGACACAAAAGCAACAGAATTCACTACCTTCACAAGAATATCCACAGAGCAGAGATTATAAACTGAAAATCCTACCTTTAAATGAGTAAATTCACTCATTTGACTTGCTAAAGTTTCCTCAAGTCATCAATCAATGAAAGTACAAGAGTCAGTCATTAAGATTGATACATCACAATACAAAATCAATCTCTTTTAGGCAAACAAACATTTCTGTCTGTTTCATTATAACCCACTAATTAAGTTTCTTTTGTAAAACTGATGAGTTTTATTTAAATGTAGAATGCATGCAATATGATTTGCTAAAGCAAAAAATGCAATCTTCAGCTGCATTAATGTGGTAGCCAAATCAAGGAGCAATGCTTTAGGGCATTGTTTCTCGATCTTTTTTCATTATCACTCCCTAAAGAACCTTTTTAGTTATGTCTTCATAATTGCCACCAGCTCCCTGACATTTTGATACCACAGATATATTATATATCTGTTTATGTACTGTATGTGTATCTATGCTTTATGCATAAAAAAGTAAGATATTTTTCATACCCCAAGAACCAATTTTGCCCCTGCTGAGGATGCTTGCTATCTGGTAAGGCCTACCATTGTGTTATAGTAGATCTACAAACTGATTTTAGCATCTTTCCTTCTCACCCTTCTTGTTTAATCCTCACCACAGCATAAATCTGTTAACATGTACTTGATTATAGAGAATGAAACATTTAATCAGAATGAAATAGCACTGCAGGTAAACAGAGCTTAATTTGGTGTGTTCCATTCATCTATCACTGGGATTTAATCATTACCTTAAAAGCAGAATGTTTTCAATGCTCAAGCATCTGCTTATCAAACTTCCTGTTTTTCTTTCCTTAGTCTAATGGTTCCCTCACAATGGTTTGTTAATTGTAATGAACTGAAGAATTCTTATACAGAATTAAATACACAATATCATAGGTATTCTTCATTAAGTATTAGTTGGGAGATTTTTCAAGGGTTATTTTGACTCTACTTAATTTTCACTTTGCATGCTGATTTTAGAACCTCACCATTGGATGGCTCACACGTTTCTATGCCTTAGACCCTTATGGAATCAGTTGTGGCCCCAGTTTTAAGCTCATTGGAAAACTAAGCTATGTTTTTCCAAAGGAGTACAGCCATGGAGTGAGAAAAAATGGTTACATTTCCCATTAGCTTGGAAACAGAAATGTTTAGGGAAGCCCTAATACTGTCTTTAAGTATTTGAAAAACTAGCAAAAAGGATTAATTATGAAAGCAAATCAGTTATGAGCTTGGATGTGAGAACAAGTCCACTCTGGTACGAAACTTTTGATCTTAGGAAGGTTACTGAACCCATCTGCACCTCAGTTTTCTCACCTAAAAAGTCTGGGTATTCATAACACTTCCTTTATTACATGGTCATTTCATCCATAGGTTTATAGTGAAGATTAAATGAATGAATACAGATAAAATACTTAGACCAGTGCTCAGCACATGTTAAACACTATCCCAATATTAGCTGGGAAATTATAACAGCTCTAAGATACAGATTTATTATTTTCTGAAAGAATTCCTCACAACATAGTGAGTGCCCCTTTCCCAGAAGCAGTTAAGCAGAAGCTGCTTCTGTTAGCAATGTAGTAAAGCAGAGTAGAACATTGGCTGGGAGGCCAGGCTAGATGACCTCTCAAGCCTGGTCAAGCCCAAGACTCAAAGCACATACAGAACCACCTATCTACCTATCTTCAAGCTTGAACTGCTTAATTGTTTGGTCTGAGGGAGAGTCTTTGCAGAACTCACCAATAAACAAAATCCCGCACAGAAATGGCCTGAAAGTCTTAATGTGGTTATGTTGCGTCTCCATTCCTACTCAACCACAATGCGAAGCACACTAGCTACCCAAGTATTGGAGTTGACCAGCCCCTTCGTCTTCACACTGAAAATTCTTTGTTAGCCACCAATGAGTGAATGGCTGCCAGTTCCTGCTGAAAATATGCCTCTGACCTTAGATGGACTATGTTTCCCTTGACGCTAGAATGAATAGCTTTCACTAATAGGAAAGGGGCTCTACGTCTAAATTCTTGCTGTGATATGGCTACCCAGTGTCAACGTGGCATATAGAAAACTATAAGCCAAACAGCCTAATGTTAAAACACATACTACTCTAAATAGCTGGGGGCATGCAATTATTTCTACTTAATGTTTAAGACTAATTTGACTAGTTATCAATGTGTCACGTAGGCATGGCCACCTAGACAGATTTTACAAATCCAGCTTGAAAATTAATTATTCATCCCACAATACTTTGCTTGATTGTTTTTCTCTTTCACCCTAACCATTCTCATCACTTCTTCACTGAAACTCTCTTCTCCCTTGACTCTGTAATTCACAAAAGTTCTTATCTTCTTTATCCTTTGGATGTATCCTTCAACCCCAGTCTTGGTGTGGTTCTTAGACCTCTGCTCTTTGCACTCTTCTCTCTGCAAATTCATTTGTTTCTTTCAACTTCAAATACCAGCACTCTCAGGCTGAATATGAAATCTTCAGTCTTTAGCTCAGACCTCTGGCCCAGATGCCATTTAGAGAGTTCCACTCTTCACAAGAAGTCTCCACGCAAAGACTTCTTCCATCACCCCAACAAAACCTGTCCAAAAATAATACCATTCCTACTCACTACTCACAACTTGAATACTCTCTATTTGGACTCATAAACCCAACTATCTTTGACTCTCCTTCCTCTTCATTGTCTGTCCTATTGATTTTTCCCATTAAAAGTTATACCCTGTCCTTTCTTTGCATTTCCACTTAAGCCTTCACTCTCCAAGGTTTGGATTTTCACAAAAGTTCATCTGGTTTTGTGGCCTCTGGCCTCCTTCCTCTCAGATTCAGCAACATTAACCTCCTAAAGCACTAGTTTTCACTAATTCATTAATTCATTTTCCTACAAATATTTGTTGCACAGCAAGACATATGCCAGGGTGGTAGCCACACTCCAGGGTGGTAGCCACACAATAAGCACCCAATAAGGCTTTGTGGAGTCTTGTGCAACCCTCATATTTATTTAGATTTAATTAGCATGATTTGAGCAGCTTGACATTGCTTATTCTTTCTAGAAGGGGCATGGGTCAAAAAGTCCAGGTTCCAAGTTTTCTTAGAATAACAGTGTAACATACTGAAAATCATTCCTCAAGGCTGCTCTGAGAAACTCACAGAACCATGTCGATGCTTCAGTGTCCCATACCAACTTTCCATAGTACAAAGGACAAAGTCAAGAGAATGTGGAAGCAATAAAGATGCTCTTATTCTTGTTATTTATTTGCCTAGCTCATTCCTCTACATTGGGTCAGGCTTGCCAATGAAAGAAGTATGGAGTTGTTGTCTTTTTTGTTTTTTGCATGGGCAGGCCCTGGGAATTGAACCCAGGTCTCCAGCATGGCAGGCGAGAACTCTGCCTGCTGAGCCACCATGGCCCACCCTGGAGTTGTTTTTTAAGGCCCATCAAAAAAGCCTTTAACCTGAAATATATCACCTTCTGAGCTAACCTCATAGTGAAACTCACAAGTTCTCTTTTGGAATGAAAACATCAAGAGCTCAGCCTAAAATATTATTAGGAAAATAACATATTAAATCATGATTGGCCCTTGATTCCTTACTACTAATTAAGCCATGGTCAACAACACTTCAACTGTTTTACAGTGTTTTGCACATCTTCTCTTTGTTTTCCTTCCAGTTCTTTTAGGTCAGGCTAGCATGCAGGCTTGTGCAGGTTTAACACTGAACATCTCCAGATATGCCATTGGCATAGAATGCATAGTAGTTTGCATTTCCCAATCAGCTTTTCATTCTTCTCTCACTCATAGCCTAGCCAAAGAAGAATTGGCCCTATAGAATACAGTATAGTTATATATATATATATAAAGTGTATGACCCCATCTTTCCAAGCAGAATTTCTATCATACAAGACATCAGTCCTCTCTGAAGGAAAAGGAAAAAGGAAAAAGTTTTGATTGGAGAGACAGAGTGATCAAATGTCACCATGATTAACGTGAGACCACTAGGTAAACTGTAAATAGAGCAATGTGGAGCCATTCTTTAATTCTAGTCTAAATCCTGTCCCTTCCATGAAATCTTCCTAGACTGTTTCAGTTCAATGCTCTCTTTCCTTTGAATTCTAACAAATATTGTGTATCTTTGGCATATGCCGTTGGTAGAATTAATTTTTGCATGTATGTCTTATATTTTAAAGAGATTGCATCTTTTATTGAAAAAAATAAACAGGCAGTGCTCATTTTGAAAAAAATCAAGCAGCTGCATGTTTGAGTATCTTTCTATATGTATATTGTAATTCAATAGAAGATTTAGCAAAACAGAGTAATGCATACAATTGATGCCCAATAGTGAGAGAGTTAATTATTAGGCCAATAAATGGTACAAATATGAAGGCATAGGAAAACACAGTAGGGACAGTTGAAAGGGGTATGACAAAGAAGTGCTGCTACAGATATTTTAAATATGAGTCAATGCCAGAAGAACAATATTACTCAAACTGCTGAATTGAAAAGTTATCGACACGGGAAAGAATATGTGTACAGATACTGTGCTAAGATACTGTGTACAGACGTACAGATACGGTGCTAAGATACTGTGTACAGATGTACAGATACTGTGCTAAGCCTGAGAGATAAGTCTAACAGGATTGTCACAACTATCACCTCTATGAGACTCACAATCTAATGGGGACTTGTGACAATATATGTTCTGGAGTTTCAGGGGTTTTTAATCAATGACCCTTTTTGAATTTACCCAAACTGTACAGTCAGATGTTTACAATCACCATTGCAAAATTGGGGGGATTTAAGCCAGTCTTAAAAAATTCTCCAGGGTTCAGACTAAAAGTTGCAATACAACATCATAAAGAACAAAAAAATAACTTCATTGCTATTCAGAATTTTTTAATCTATGAGAACTGAAAGAAGCAATCAGCTTCCAAGGGCAGATTTGAAGCTGCCAGGCATGGAAAAATCTAGGCTCTAACCACAGCTCACAAACACATTGGCCATGGAATCATGGAGAAGTCACCCAATCTCTTCCTGTCATATTTCTCTCGATATAAAATCAAGGTACTGGACTAGACAATCTCTAAGACAACTTGCAGCTCTAGTGTCCTATGATTCTATAATTGCTCTGGGCTGGAATGTGGATGAAGGCTGCCCTGTCTTAGATGCCATCAACTGACAGTAAATAGGGAGTTTAAAGGTTCTGCTTTAGGTCAGAACAGAGTGAGCCCATTGCAGAGCAGAAGAGCTGTGCCTTCTCCTCTACAATATGCTTCAGTTTATCAAGTTTGCAAAGAGAACTTAGAATATGTTACATATATATTTTCTTTCTACAACCTCTTGCATGATCCCAAGATGTTCCTCTGGTTAGGTCTTGAGAAAAACCTAAAAGAGCTTATAAAATTTGTAGTAACCAGATCCGATGTTTTCTTTGAGCCTTCAGCACCAAGGATATGGCTTGAGCACATCTTAAAGGGCAGACATGCTGGTACCTGAGCTCTCACAAATGCCCAGGTACATGGCTGTATATGGACTCTTTGGACCAAAGGGAAGCCCATGGCCCAACAAGGTTATAGGAAATAGTCTCATATAATTTCCTGTATTTGAAAAACAGTATCTCAAACATTGAAACTTCTCCTCTTGAGTTGGTAGCAGAGCTGTGGGAAAAGTTTTAGCTGGAATAGAAGCCAGTGAGTATTGGTCTCCTGGCTCTGCTTTTTCATAAAAGGCAAAAAAAAAAAAAAAAAAAAATCACTCTTCTTTTCATGAAGGATGCCTGGGGGAAGCTTAAAAGATTCACTGATTTGGTTTCATTCTAGTCTGTTTAGCGAAACCAGATCCAAATGATCTAAGACTCTGGGTTATAAAAACGGGGCTGGAATTCTTAAAGCAGATGTAAAATTTCCAAGGCTGCCTATTTCTTGTCAAGCTTTTGGCAATGGGGTGCCAGCCCAAACCAGCTAATGTAATCTTATGATCCAAAATTAATTTGTAAGGAAAAAAAAAAGCAACCCCCCAATTTTAACCTAAAAAAAAAAAAAAAACAGTGTGGTAATTGAGTCTTGATTTGCATTTTCAGAAAAGGATCGCACCAGTCCTGTTTTTATGTTTGCGGATTCACTCAGACTTAGTTTTTTTTTTTCTTCGCATGGGCGAAGACCCCAGGAATCGAACTGGGGTCTCCAGCACTGAGCCACCGTGGCCTGCCCTATGTCTAGTTTTAATAAGGACAGGTTTTGAAATTCTGGGCTGGTCCTGGATGACTAGTGGGTAACAAAAGAGCTGAAAGAATACTAGGATGCGATGGATGCCCCTGTGGGGTCGTTTGAAGAATTTCCTTAAGCACGTAGGTTTCAGTCTAAAAGTAGATACCTTCCTCCTTAACCAGCTTCTGAAAAAAGAGGAAGAAAAAAACTAAAGACGAAAACAAAAATCCAAATTTTATTATTTTTAAAAATAAAAGTTGGTTTTTCCTAGAAAATGGAGACCTAGACAATGCTTAACTTCTGCCATAGAGTCTTCCCTGACTCCAATCCATTTTTGCCTCTTCCTTCTCTAAACAATCATATTATCCAGGCATTTTATTTTGAAAATAGGAAATACTACTTCTTTGTGCTCCCTTACAGTCACACAAGAGACAAACTAATAGAAACAAACCAATCCAAATTTGAATTGGGAAAGATGAAGCTCAGAGGGTTAACACTCATATATAATTGGAAATTCATGTTCACTTGACACACAGTGCAGTAAATCTACTAGCTGTGATTCATACAACAGGGAAGCTGTTTTTAACGCCATAATTTATTAATTCAATCATTATTTTTTTTAACTTATTAAAGACAGGCTTGGGCTTATTTTTGTATTTTATAACTACTTGAAACCAAAAATTAGATTAATCCCTAACTCAGTTACTGATGAAATATTTAAACTCTAATGACAACTCAGGCATAAAAATTTGGTAAAATTGTAGTTTCTTATTTTTAAAGTTTATAGGTAAAACATTGTGATTTATATTTTTAAGGAAATACAAGTGAAATCATGAATATTTTATTATTGACACACATAGTAGCTGGTTTGTTTTTCATTACATTAAAACAGCATTTAAATTACATTATTTAAGTTAATCTTGATGTACTTGATGTAATCTTGATGTAGGATCTACTTGCATGTTATTACATCTTGTTTATCATCTACAGCAAATGTGAATTATCTGCTTTAGTAGAAAAAACAGAACTGCGCTTTTGTCTAGTTCATAGAAAATCTAACCCTATGAACAACTTCGTACTTATATCTTTAACATACACACAGACACACAAACAAAAATATTAACATTCATGTCAATTGGTAAAAGTCAAACAAGAGAATGATGAATTCCTGAATAGTTTATATTCAAAGTTACTTAATATTATAAGGCTGTGTTATAAAACAGTACAATAAAAAACATGACAAATTATTCAGAAAAAATATTAGAAGATAGGAAAACATTAATCTGCTCAAATATTGGACTCTTAGAAGTCTGTGCTAGAAAATTTAGGCGATGTCTATATATCATACAGTCCTTGTAGCTTAGTTCATACTCTAACTCATTTCTTAATTATCTGTAATGTATTTGTGAGCCATTTCTGTGGTAGTCAACAGATGCATTTTCTGAGATTTTGCAGATATGAGAATAACAATGTGGCTATTTGTAAAATTCTTAGATCAGAACCTTTTTTTGAAAATACTCTGTGGTTATTGCCCCTTTTTGGTTGTGTCAGAAAATAAGCCTACGGTTATTCAAGGCCATTGTATTTTGTTTTGTTTTGATATTATGGTAACTACTGTTTTCTCGTCATGGTGGTTACAGCCTCCCTTTATACTTGAAGCTTTTAAATATCTGCAAGTTCATATTATTGGGTGAATCCGTATTTACTAAAGTAGTCTGGAATAGCTTAGAATCTATCAATGTCATAATTTTTATATCCGGGAAGTTTTCTTTTCTTTTTCTGCTTCGAGAAAAAGCTTATTCATTAGTTGGATCACCATGAATTGCCTTCCATGCACATTAACAATTCCCTCATATTTTTGACCACTTACTAATTTCTTCTGCATTCTTGGATTGTTTCTCAATTTGTCTACTTTGCTTTTTGAATCTTCTGTAATATTAAATCTGTTTTTTATTTTAAGACTCATTTTAATTTGACTAGTGTTTTCATCTTGAGAAATTCTTACCTCAGCCTCTTTTCAAATTTAAAGTAATGTCCTCATTGAGAACAAGATATTTTCTAAATATTTTTTTATATTTCATTAACTAAACCTGTTTAGGAATAAGTTCCCTCATTCTCCAAAAGATTTTCTAGGTCCCATATTTATTTCTCTGTTTATTCATTCTTGAGTAATGTAATGAACATGTCCTAAAATGCTAGCTTAAAACTTTTGCTTAATACCCTTCTCATATATGGAAAGACACTCTTTAGGGTGGCCACTGGGGTGGCCCAAGAGGGGTTGGAAGCACCCTAATCCATAGCTGGACGGCAAATTGGTGCCCAACCAGCCCAAACAATTCCTTCACCAAATTCCTTCACCAGGACAGAAGTTTCCATTCTCCTATTCAAAGCAGCACGAACAGAATCTATTTACTAGATCCACCAAGAATTCCAGGAGTAGAAAAGGAAGGACAGAAGAAGCAACCTTGAATGGTTCCTACAGAAGGGAAGAGAGCTCTATGCTTTTTTTAATTTTGGCAATTTAACAAAGTTTCAGATTCATAACTCATTCATATTGTTGTAAGTTTTTAGAATTGTGGCCCAATTTGGGGGAACATTTATTTCACTTACACCTTACAAAAGAAGTGATTTTCCATGAAGCCTGTGAAGCTTTATCTTCAAGACTTCTCACTTGCACCAGACCCTTACAAGGCATATGAGGGTATTGAACAAACTGTCGTTATATAGTGGTCATATGTTGTCTTTTTTAATTCGAAAAGCCAAGATATAAAATATCTTCTATCTTCTCCTTACTTCAGTTGATTAAAAAGTGGCTAAAGACAGCCTTGAGATCTTGATGGGGTAAGTTTGAGATAAATTTAGTTTGCTTTTAATGGAATATATTTGGGTGGATCACAGATACTTCCAAGCATAGTTACGTTATTGTTAGGCATTCTGGTGTAGCAATGGCTTCTAAGAATATTCCTGCTGGTCACATTATGGACTTATATGAAGTTGGGACACAAAGATTGGGGCCACAATCTGAACGCATTCTACAGCACCCAGCAACAGACAGTACACAGGTAGTGAGGAGAACTAAGTTCAAAATGATGAAATCCAAAAGTAATCTGTGGGAAACGCTTCCAAATCTTAAAGTTCAAATATAAAAGAAACTTCATAAATGTTGTCCCAAATTGGGCCACAATTTTAAAAACTTACTAATGAGTTGTGAATCTGAAACTTCATTAAATTGTCAATATTAAAGATAATTTTGAATCAATTATGAAAAAGGAAAGACTGAATTATCTTTCTATGCCTGCTACAGAAAACAGGACTATAAAATCAGTATGTGAGGAGTCAATCAAAGACTATGGAGCCAAAAATTAATTTATTTGAGTAATGACAGTTCATTTTAAAAAATGTCCTCTTTGGATTGTTTCTAGTGGAATTTGTCAGTTTGTTTTAAAATTTGTAATTTGTAGTCGTTTTTTTCCTCATTCTAAATAAATGTACATTTTCACACCAAATTTTGCATTTGTAATTTTGCATTATTTTTCTTTAAGAGTGCTCCTAGCTATGTTCCAGTAACCATGTTTCTTGAAGATGATTGTATAATGACATAGCTTTCTCAATGTGACTGTGTGATTGTGAAAACCTTGTGTCTGATGCTTCTTTTATCTACCTTATGGACAGATGAGTAAAACATGTGGATTAAAAATAAATAAATAATAGGGGGAACAAATGTTAAAACAGATTTAGTAGATTGAAATGCTAGTGATCAATGAAAGGGAGGGGTAAGGGGTGTGGTTTGTATGAGTTTTTTTCTCTTTTCTTTTTATTCCTTTTTCTGAATTGATGCAAGTGTTCTAAGAAATGATCATGATTATGAATATACAACTATGTGATAAATAAATAAATAAATAAATTTTAAAAAAGAGAGAGAGAGCTCCTAATATTACATAAGCTTCTGGCCCTGCAAAACCTGGATTTGTCTCTGGTTTCTGATCTATTGGGAAGGAGTTATGTAATCACACTGCCCTCTTCCCTTGCCCCTCATTTTATGGTCAATTTTCATACCCAACTTTCCTTCTCACTTCCCTAAAATCTCAGTATTTCAGCCCCATGTTCCCATCAAACATAACCAATACATAACTTATCATCTTTCTCCCCAAGCCTGCTCTTAATTCTGTGTTTTATTTTGGGAGATGAGTCATCACCTTTTAAGTTGCCTTAAATCATAGATATGAGTGGTATTTTCAATTCACCACCTCTTGACCATTTACAACTAATCAACCACAAAGACCTATTCATTTTTACCTCTAAATTTTGTCCTCCCCAGTCACAGCTTTTGCATACCATTTCAATAACTGTTACTTGAAATAATGCACATTCCCAAGTAGACGACTCCAGTTCTTTCTCCGCACTGGCTGCCAGGATAACCAACTAAAATGCAGGAGCTTTTACTCTTTAAGAGCACCCCTTCAAAGGGAGTTCTGTCCCACATTGCTGGGGAGAGTTATACTCCTGGGAGTCATTCCCACGTAAGGGATAGGGCAGTGAGTTGACCTGCCGAGTTGGTTAGAGAGAGGCCACGTCAAAGTCAAATTATAGGTCAAAGGATAGGTCAAGTCTACTTAAAATTAAAAAAAAAAAAGTTAAATTAATTGTGAACAACTTAGGATGAACTATAGTTCTTCCGAGTTACCAACTTGCCTCCCCTCAGCTTTATCTGAACCTGCTCTCCTCTCGCCATAATGGGGTCCCTACCACCTTAGGCTGCTACAATATTGTACTAGCCCCAGCATACCCTTCTGCTTCCTGCTTCTGTGTCTTGGACAAGCTTTTCCCATTGCCTGTAAGTTCTTCTAGTCTTACCCTAGGTCACTGTGTTAGTTAGATTCAGTTGTCAACTTGGCCAGGTGAGCATACCTAATCTTGTTGCTGCGGACATAAGCCAATGGTACGTGAACCTCATCTGTTGCTAATTACATCTGCAGTCGGCTAGGAGGTGTTTCTGCTGCAATGAGTGACGTTTGACTTAATTGGCTGGTGCTTAAGTGAGAGAGCTCAACGTAGCACAGCCTAGCAGCTCGGCATTCCTCATCTCAGCACTTGCAGTTCAGCCCAGGCCTTTGGAGATGCAGAAAGAAGTCACCCCAGGGAAAGTTGTTGGAACCCAGGGGCCTGGAGAGAAGACCAGAAGAGACCATCCTGTGCCTTCCACGTAAGAAAGAACCTCAGTGGAAAGTTAGCTGCCTTTCCTCTGAAGAACTGACAAAATAAATCCCCTTTTATTAAAAGCCAATCCGTCTCTGGTGTGTTGCATTCCGGCAGCTAGCAAACTAGAACAGTCACTGAATTTGATCATTCCTCCAAATTCTGCTCAGGCACCACTCCTCTGAATCTTTTCCTGACCACACCAGAGTGAAGTAATCATTCTCACATCTGCACTTATTTTGGACTTTGCATAGACTTATAGTAAAGTTTGAATTATTGTCATGAGTTAGTTACATGCCCTTTTTTTCCTGGTAGACTATGGCATCTTCAAGATCGGGAAATATGTTTTGTTACTCTTTATTTAACAAAGGCTCAGTCGATATTAAACTAAAGTGAATTATGTAAATTGAGGTTAAGCACATAATCTATGATCTGTAAATTAAGGTTAAGCATACACTCTATGATTAATTATTAGAATAACTCTAAAAGGCTCATACCTGAGTGTGAATCTAGTCTATGGTCTCATTAACCTCAGGCTGAGCCAATTCATTTAACTGGACCAAGCAAAGGGCTGCTAATAATGTTTAAAAATATAGCTGCTTTCTGATCTAAAATACAAGACTTTATCATCTTTTTTCTTTTTTAATATTTTTATCATTAAAAATACTCAGCCCAGGAGTTCTGTCCCACATTGCCAGGGAGCGTTATACCCCTGGGAGTCATGTCTCAGGTAGTGAGGAGGGCAGTGAGATCACCTGCCAAACTGGCTTAAAGAGAGAGGCCACATCAGAGCAAGAAAAGGGTTCTCTGGGGGTGACTCCTAGGCATAATTATAAGTAGGCATGCTTTTCCTTTGCAGGAATAAGTTTCATAGGGGCAAACCCCAAGATAGAGGGCTCAGCCTATTGATTTGGTTGTCCCCACTGCTTGCAAAAATATCAGGAGTCCCCCAGATGGGGAAGTTGAATATTTCCTCCTTTCTCCCCAGTCCCCCAAAGGAACTTTGCAAATACTTTTTTTATTCACTGCTCAAACTACTCTGGGATATATCTGGGATATTAGCAACTAGATTTCATGCTCTATTCAAGATTCCATGCAGTTATGGTGTTCAACTAAACTGACCATTCAAGTTAAGTTAGGTAACATGCTACCCAAAATACAAATTTTGCACCAAATAAACATCTTTTTTTTTGACCTCACACAGAGGTTGAAGTTTGAAAATACGGGCCGTATCATCCTTTACCCAGTATTCTCATTTGCCTTAGTCCTATCCAAATCAGCTTCATTTCTATCTCTAGATGATCTGATCACTTTTTCAGCTTTTTAAACAGTTGCTGAATGGTGTAGTGCTAACTTTCATAGCTTCAAAGCCCTAACTCTGACTCTCAGGTGTCACTTAAATACCCAAAGTTTCTGGGAATGGCCAGGTTATATACAAATAGCTTAGTATCTCAGAATTTAGAAATATCAGTTACAGCTCCTGAATGTATGTGAGACCATACAGTATTTGTCCTTTTTTGTTTCTGGTTAATTTCACTCAGCATAATGTCCTCAAGTTTCATCCACATTGTTACATGCTTCACAACTTCTAAAAAAACTGGTAGAGAAGTTGCTTTCTAATTCTGCAAGGACAGAACATGGCCTTTTACTCTAATTTGAAGTAACATAGAGCAATTTTCTCATCCACCACAATATTGTCAAAGAAATTTAAGGCAAAAAGCACCAAATTATTTCCCAGTGCAATAACTTGCAGGCAAGGAGAGACTGACAATGACTCTCATATTCCCTAATATCCATTCAAGCATGCCTAGGAAAGGGAGAACAGCACGTAGCATCAACACACATGAGTATCTGACACGAGAAACCATTTTACTTAAACAAGGCAAGTAGTAAGCTGAGAACAGTATAGGGTAAAGGGAGGCTGAGAAAACCAATCTGATTTATTTTCTTGATGAAGAATAGGCAACTCAAATGATGAAGTAAAGACATTCCAAGATTATTATTTATAATTAGGAAATTTTTAAAACAGTGAGGTGTTAACCAAAATGTCTTTACATGGCATTCAAAAAAAATGTTTAAATCCTTTGGATGGTCTAAAACAGCTAAACTGTCCACCCAAAGTCTGTACATTTAAGGCAATAAATTTCCCTCTTAGAACTTCCTTTACTGCATCTCAGTAATTTTGATATGCCGTGTTTTCATTTTCATTTTCTTTGATATAGTCACTGGTTTCTGTTGTAATTTCTTCCTTGACTCACTGATTGTTTAAGAGTGTGCTGTTTAGCCTCCATATATCTGTGAAAATTCTGTCCCTCTCCCTGTTATTGATTTCCAACTTCAGTCTATTATGATCCACTAATGTGTTTTGTATAGTTTCCATCTCTTTAAATTTATTGAGACTTGCTTTGTGATCCAGCATTTGGTCTATCCTCAAGAATGATCCATGAGCACTTGAGAAAAATGTGTATCCTGCTATGTTCTGTTCATATCTGTTAAATGTAGTTAATTTACTGCATTATTAAAAAATCTCTGTTTCCTTATTGATCCTCTCTCTACATGTCCTGTCCAGTGATGAGAATGGGAAGTTGAAGTCTCCAACTATTTTTATAGAAGTGTCTTCTCCCTTCTGTGCTGTCAGTGTTTGCCTCATGTGTTTTGGAGCATGCTGGCTTGGTGCATAAATATTTATGATTGTTATATATTCCTGTTGAATTGTTCCTTTTATTAATAAATTGTGTCCTTCTTTGTCTCTTTTAATTGTTTTACATTTGAAGTATAATTTGTCAGATATTAGTATGGCTACTCCTGCTCTTTTCTAGTTATTGTTTGAATGAAATATATTTTTCCCAACCTTTTACTTTCAACTTATTTTTGTCCTTGGGTCTAAAGTGAGTATCCTGTAGAAAGCATATAGATGCATCCTTTTTTTTTATCCATTCTGCCAGTCTATGTCTTTTGATTGAGGAGTTTAATGCATTAATATTTAATGTTATTAGTGTAAAAGCAGTACTTTATTCTACCATTTTGTCTTTTGGATTTTATATGTCATATCTAATTATTTTTTCTCTTTTTATCTTTACTTATAGACTTCATTTCTACCCTCTTTGCCAGACCTCTCTCTCCTGCCTTTTCTTACCTTCCTGTCATGCTCCCTTTTACCATGACTTGTAAAGTTGGTTTTTTGGTCACAAATTCTCTCAGTGATTGTTTGTCTGAAAATATTTTAATCTCCCCATCATTTTTGAAGTATGGTTTTGCTGGGTGCAGAGTTCTTGATTGGCAGTTGCTCTCTTTCACGATCTTAAACATATCATACCACTGTTTTCTCGCCTCCATGGTTTCTACTGAGAAATCCACACGTAGTCTTATTAAGCTTCTTTTGTATGTAATTGATTGCTTTTCTCTTGCTGCTTTCAAATTCTCTCTTTGTCTTTGACATTTGACAATCTGATTAGTAAGTGTCTTGGACTATGTCTATTTGGATCTGTTCTGTTTGGGGCATACTGTACTTCTTAGATCTGTAATTTTATATCTCTAATAAGTGATGGGAAATTTTCAGTGATTGTTTCCTCCATCAGTTTCTGCTCCATTTCCCTTCTCTTCTCCTTCTGGGACACCCACAACATGTATATTCATGTGCTTCATGTTGTCATTCAATTCCCAGAGATCGTGCTCATATTTTTCCATTATTTTCCCTATATTTTCTTTCTGTGTCAGATTCAGATGTCAAGTCCTCTAGCTTACTAATCTTTTCTTCTGCTTCTTCAAATCTATTGTTGTAGGTTTTCATTGGGTTTTTTTCCCTCCATCTCTTTTTTATGTTTAGCCAATGTCTTCTTTATATTCTCCCTCAACTCATCTATTTGATTTTTTATTAGATTTTTTGTGCCTGTTCAAGCATCCTGAATTAGTTGTTTCAACTTCTGAATCATATTTGAATTATTGGTTTGTTCCTTTGACTGAGCCATATCTTCTATTTTCCTAGTATGACTCATTATTTTTTGCTGGCATCCAGGCATTTGATTTCCTCAATTAGTTTATTCTGGAGGTTGTTTCTATTCTTTCACCTAGGTTTTCTTGCTGGATGGCTTTGTTCTCTATCTGTTCTTTGACATTCAGTTCAACTTTTTCTAGACCTCTAGCATAGGCTCTATTTAGCTGATCAGAATTTTTAAGTTTTTCTTTTTCTTTTTCTTGCCCTGCCTATATGGAGCCTTTTCTTGGCTGTTGCTGATGAGGATCTCCTCAGATATTATAGACCTCAGTCAGATTTTCCCAGACCAGACAGGCCTAGGTCTTGGGAGGCTAGAATAGCTAGCATCAGTTTTCCCTGAGGGTGAGACCCAGCAGGTTATCAGACTTTCCTACGAATCCTCTAGACTCTCTGTTTTTCCTTTCCTTCCCAGCATGTGGCACTTATCTGCCCATGGTTTCCCATCAGCTTAAAGTTATGTGGTGCCTTTAACTTCAGCAGACTCTCCCTGCTATGGCCCTGGTTGAGACAGAGGTAAGGCAGTAGGTGTGCTTTGATTGCTTCTGTTTTCCAGTCCCTGGGGCTTGAATTCCTTGAAGGAGGGATCCCACTCCCTTTTCTTGGAGAAGATAAACTCTTTAGGGATTTAACACTTTCACATGACTAGTTGCTTTGTCTCTCTGACATTCTTTAGTTCCACCCTTGCTTGGGGCAGTGCTGGAGTCTGAGAGTGTTTGCAGTTCTAACTGTGAGCTGTTTAAGAAGTACAAAAGAAAGCAAAAAGCCTTTTTAGGGCTGGATCCCCAGTCCTAGGATTTGGCAATCAAGAGCTTGAGTTGATACATGGCTTTATGTATCCCCAGGCTCTGTGTGCCTCCTTTTATTGGTCCAGCCCTTTTCCAGTATTTTGTGCTGTCCACTTAAAAAAGCCTCTTATTTTCATTTTTGTTTTGTTTTGTTTTCAGTCAGCCCCACCCCCTCTGCCAGGGCAAAATCTTCTAATTCCTTTAGTGTTTATTCCAGGTTAATCTGTGCTGGGGGACTATTTTCAGTAGTCAAAATGTGTTAATTGATTCTGCAATTGGAGCTTGGTTGAGCTAAGATCTTGCCACTATTAAAGTCTGTTTTCCTTTCCCCTCAGGGAACCAGCCTGCTGTGCCCATGGGAAAAAGGTGCCAGCCTCCATGGCTTGAGAAACTACAGTTCTGGGTAGGATTTGAGCAATTCCACTTGGTCCAGACTGGTGTAAGCTATGTGTCACTGGTGTTCTGACAGTAGTTGTTTTGTACTATTCCTGGCTATCTACTAGTTGTTCTGGAGGATGAACTAAATTCTACACCTCACCATGACACCATCTTGCCCCCTGTGTCAGCTTGGAAGACGTATGTACCCTAGAAAAACTGTGTTTTAATCCTGATCCATCTTGTGGAGGCAGCCAGTTCTTTTAATCCCTATTCAGTACTGTAGGTTGGATGCTTGATTAGATTATCTCCACAGAGATGTGACTCCCCAGTTGTGGGTATTAACTTTTGATTAGAGGGAGATGTGACTCCATCCATTCCAGTTGTGTCTTGATTAGTTTACTGAAATCCTTTAAGAGAGGAAGCATTTTGGGGAAAGCTACAGAGCAATGAGAACCACAAGAGCTCATGCAGCAGAGACCTTTGGAGATGAAGAAGGAAACCACCTCTCGGGGAGCTTCATGAAACAAGAAGCCTGGAGAGAAAGCTAGCAGACATTGCCATGCTTACCACGTGTCTTTCCAGTTAAGAAAGAAACTCTGAACTTCATTGACCTTTCTTGAGTGAAGTTAACCTCTTTTTGTTGCCTTAATTTGGACATTTTTATAGATTTGCTTTAATTGGGATATTTCCATGGTCTTAGAACTGTAAACTTGCAACTTAATAAATTCCCCTCTTTGAAAAGCCATTTCATTTCTGGTATATTGCATTCCAGCAGCTAGCAAGCTAGAACACCCTAATACTATATTATCTTGACCACAGATTATATCACTATATTGCCTGCCACAACACTTGAGCAACAAAAATACACTTCACATCATCTCCAATCAGAGCTTATATGTAGCAATTTTATGTTAATTTATAAACTGCAATGTCACAGGAAAGTTAGGAGTTCTTTTCCATAACCTGAGGTCCAAAACTCCCTGAAACTCTTAGAGATTTAAAGGACCCTACACTCATTTTGCCATTGGCTTTCCCTGAATAGTAATAATCTCTTTAAAGAAGATATATTTCATAGGTTTAAAAATTTTAGTGTGGAAGAGACTACATCCAACTTTAAAATGAATACTTCTTGACTCTGGAAAGGAAGATAGAAGCTGTACAGTCTCTCCTTTGCATGGCTGCTCATTACATATACAATCTCAGGCTCTGTGAAGGTGTCCTCCCGTTGAACTTGAGCCATTATAGCACATTCTTCTGGGTACATTAGTGCTACAATTAATTTAGGAAAAAGAATAGAACCTTTTAGGCCCATGCTCACAGAAGACCAGGGAATCCTGTCTTCTGCCCCTTAACCCAAGAGCAAGAACCATGTATTTGGCTGAAAAGTATTAGCACCCTGGTTCTTCTCCTGACTGTGCTGCTAGTTAACTAGAAAAGCAGTTTTCTGAGATTTGGTTTCTTCAGTAATAAAGCAGGACTGATGTAGTCTCTTCCACCTTGATCTTTCTAATGTATAAATGGAGAAAATCAATGACATTTGAAAAGAGAAAAAGGCACAATTCAAATGAATTTTCTCTCTTCCTTGTATAATTTCTAATACATCGCCCTAACAATAACAATCCTATTATTGTTATAATATTATAAACCTTAATAAGCGCTTGTGGGTGAAATGATAGCTCAAAGAGAGGCTAAGAGGTTAATGCTTCAGCTTCCAGCAGGATGGTTCTGATACACAAACCCCAGCATAAATGTCCTAATAGTTGTAGACTTGAGACCCAGGAGACCAACCACTCATGCCTGGCTGCCATGGAGAGGTGGGAGATATAACCAGACTGATTTCCAGACTGCTAAGTCTGGCTTGACATGTTTGGCATGTCAAATTTCTCAAAAATGCAAAATATCAACATATGAAAAAGAAAAATGAACTCTTGATATTCCTCCAAATTCTAGCCTTTAGCCGGTGTGCTCTATCCCAGAAAATGTTACCACCATCCATGTATCCTTGAGAGAGAAACCTAACAATCTTATAGACCTCCCTCTCGCTCAGCTTCCATAACCAATCCCCAGATCCTGTTGGTTTTACCCCTATATCTCAAATGCAACTGTTCTGGTTTGAAAACATTATGACTCCCAGAAAAAAACCATGTTTTATTCCTAATTCAATCTTGTGAAGACAGCCATTTCCTTTAATCCTGATTCAAAAGTAGGTTGGAATAGTTTGATTAGATTATCTCTATGGAGATGTGATGTGCCCAATTGTGGGTATTAACTTTTGATTAGATGGAGATATGACTCCACCCATTCCAGATGGGTCTTGATTAGCTTACTGAAATCCTTTAAAAGAGAAAACATTTTGGAGAAACCTCAGATATGTCAGGGCCTAGAGAAAAGACAGAATGACAGAAACAACAAAAGTCTCAAAGCTGACAGAAACTTCACAGCAGAGGTGACACAGATACAAACACATGGAGAACAGAGACACGGATGTTTGGAGATTCTTGGAGCACAGGAGAGAGATGTCACCATGAGATGTTAAGAAAGCCAGAACCTGAAGAGAGCTAAGGGAAGCCAAGAGATGAAAGTCAGCCCTGGAGAAGTAAAGTGAGGAGCAAAGGAGCAAAGGCTCCACAGGAGCAAAGGCTGAAAGCAGTGGAGCCCAGGACCAGCAGATGCCAGCCATGTGACTATCCAGCTAACAGAGGTGTGCTTGACCCATCAGCCTTCCTTGAGTGATGGTAACTTCTTGATGATGCCTTGATTTGGACACTATCATTTCCTTATAACTGTAAACTTGTAACTTATTAAATTCCTCTTATTAAAAGCCATTCCAGTTCTGGTATATTGTATTCCAACAGCTTGCAAACTAACACCACAACCCTTCCCCTAACATTTGCAGAATCCAGGACAAGAGGTCTACATATCATATGTCTAAATATTTAAACACTATAAATAAAGTTAAAAAGCTGTTAGGTAAAGTAGTTCTCTTCTACTACCTCGACTAACTTTCCTTCACAATGATCTGGAAAACAGGGTGCAACTTTAAAATTCTCTATCCCCTTGGATTTCATTATGCTCCTGATCAGTGATTCAGGGAAAGCTGTTCCCCATCTCCTGGACTGCAGACCACAAACTACCACTCATCATCCCATCTCAGCTCAGTCCCTCACAGCGAGGAAAGTTATGGGCACCTCAGGCTGGATGGCGAAGCTCTCTTCACAACTTCTGCACACAGGTCTCTCTTGGGCCTAGGAGTATACACACTGGATGCTCAGCACCCCCTTGGGAGAGCAGACTAGAAAGAGGCAAGCACAGTTTAGAGCCACCTGCCAAGAATCTCAGGGTCCTGGATACCAGGAAAGTGGTCTAGAAGACAGCAGGGAACAAGTTCTGGTGGGTATGACCCCTTGGCCCTGTGGATACCTGAATCTGTGGGGAAGGGTATAGGCAAGAGTTGCCAGAATGAGGCCCTATCAAGTGAGGGGCTCAGGGCAGGGATCCCCTACCCATATCTATGGGTAATATTCCTTAAATCTATTCACTGCTCTCTCCCTCCACTGCCACCACTCTGGGCATTTGCTTAAACTACTTCAGTAAGCCTCCTAATTAATCGCTAAATAATCAATCTCCTGATTAGTCTTTATCTCCCTTCAATACATTCTTCACATCTTAGCCAGAATTATTTATTTTTTAGTGATTCAAACCGCCCCTACCCTCACCTGCCCGCTGCTCAGCTTAAAGACCTTTGAAAGTCTAAGTACTATTAAAATCAGATAAACTCCTTAAAACAGTCTACAAAATACTTCATGGTCTGAACTCTAGCTACTTCTCCACCGGCATCTCAGTCCCTTAAACTCTCTCCACCCCAGTCCCCCCGGCTTTCTCTGTTCCTTATATTCATCATCTCCCTCCCACCCCAGCAAAATCCTCCTGGACGTCTGAGAAGCTCAATGCTCTCTCTGTCCATCACACCACACCATGTGCCTCCCCGGCACAGCCCTTTGACAGCTGTTCTTTCACATGGCATTGTGTTAAGGGGCAGCATGGTAGGGTGGTTGGGGTTGCTCTAGGGTCACATAGCCCAGCTCTACATGCTCAGCCATGCTCACACTCTGAGCCCTAGAGCAACTTGCTAAGCCCCCACTCCCACCGCTACTGCTGCATTTCTATAATGGAAACAGATAGCACTCCCAAGGAAGGGGATTGGATGGAATAATGCATGTAAATCACTTATGATAGTGTTTGGTACATTTTAAGAATTTAATAAATTTGTTATGGAACCCCCTCCCTGACCCTAATCTGCACACACATATAAGACTGTAAGTTCCATGAAACCAGATGCCATATCTGATTTCCCAGCCCCCAGCAGATTGACTGATTCATAAGGCTCAGTGAATTTGCTCAATAAATACTAGTGGATTGGATGCATGAAGAGTCCCTGGTCAGCATGGAAGCATCTGTTTTAAGGAAAGCAGAACAAGATGGTCATTGACAGATGAATGAGAAAGCCAACGTATCCTGAGTGTTTCATAATATTTGATAAAAGAATGCATTATTTAAGTAATGATTGGATTAATGAACTTTCATCTTTTGCATCATCAGCACACAGTCAAAATGGTTTGCTCTGGACCCATTAGGAGGAAGAATGCATTCCCAATCCTCATGGTGAAAAACAATACAAGCTCATTCCTTAGGCCTGTCCTGTTGTACCTATTATTATAAAATAATTTGAATAGGAGCAAGGGCAGCATCTTTATCAACTTTAAATCTTTATCAAGTTTAAAGATGATACAAACATGAAGGGGTATGGGAGAAGCTGAGAGAGTATGTGTCAGATAAATGAATCAGTGATGACATAAAATGACTACATGAAGCCAAAAAGGGGATCCACTTAAATAAATGGCCACTCACTTCACTTCGCTTCATTTTGGTGTAAATCTTTTTTGTTTTTCCTTTTATATCTATTTTCTATCTTTATATGAATAGAGATAGAGGGAAAGGGCGAGAGGGAGAGTGAGAGAGAGAAATAGGTATTCACTTTTATTCTTTAGAGAATATGGACCAGCCAGTACACACTGTTTTATGACTTAGTTTTTTTCCAACTAAGAGCAGATCAATAAATATTCTTCTATATTATCACTTTAAAATACTAGAGTAGACGTTTTGATATTTATTTACCCAGTTCTTTTTCCATTGTTTTTGGACATTGTTGCCGTGAGCATTCTTATAACTAAATATTTGCTCAAAACCTTAAGATAATTCTTAAAATATGATTGGTGACATATATTTTGCCAACTTGCTTATCTAAAGGCTTTATAGATTTACTCTTCCACTAATAGTATGTAAAAGTTCCTGTTTTCCTGCTCCTTTGCAAAATTTTGATCTTCTTCTTTTGTTAATTTTTACTCATTTATAGATTACAAGTGGTATCTCATTGTTTTAACTTACCTTTGACATTATTAGTAAGATTGAATTATTTCCTACATTTTTTGACTATTTGTGTTTCTTCTAACAGAATGAAATTTAACAAAGATAAAGGTCTATATTTGTTTCCAAAACCTCAATAATATTGTAAAATAGGGAAACTTGTCTTGACAACAGATTGCATGAAAAAGGAAAATTTAAAAACGGAAGGAGAATGTGGTAGCTATTTTCAAATATTTTAATTATTAGCATATAGAAAAGGAATCATGTTTATTTTATATTTTTCCAAAAGGAAAAAAAAAAAGTAGGGCAACTAGATGGAAAGTTACAGGTTGCCAGGGTGAGTTCATCTTAAGACCTTTTTAACTGTCTCAGTTATCCAAAGACTGAATGGGTGAGATCCCCACCACTAAAAGTTTCAGAAGTATAAATGGTCAACTGGCAGAAAAAGTTATAGAAGGAAGGGCTTCCTCAATTGGTTTATTATCCAAACTCTATGATTATTTGCCTCTATGAACATGGGTTTATTCATTTATAAGCTGCCAGAATGCAATATATCAGAAATGGAATGGCTTTTGAAGAAGGGACTTTAATAAGTTGTAAGTTTATAGTTCTAAGCCTATAAGAATGTCCAGACTAAGGTATCCAGGAAAGTTACCTTAATTTAGGGAGGTTAATGGGTCAGGAACACCTCTGTCAGCTGGGTAGTCACATGGCTGGCATCTGCTGGTCCCTTGCTCCTGGGCTCCATTGCTTTCAGCCTCTGCTCCTGTGGGGGTTCCTCACTTTGCTTCTCTAGGTCTGGCTTTCATTTCTTGGCTTCCCTTGGCTCTCTTAAGGTTCTGGCTTACTTAACATCTCATGGTAACATCTGCTAGGCTCCAAGCATCTCCAAATATCCATGTCTCTGTTCTCCAAGTGTCGGCGTCTGTGTCAGCTCTGCTCTGAAGTTTCAGTAGGCTCTCTCTGTCATTCTGTCATTTCTGTGATTTCTCACTCTCTCCAAACTGTTTCCTCTTTTAAAAGATTCCAGTAAATTAAGCAAAACCCACCTGGAATGGGTGGCGTCACATCTCCATCTAATCAAAGGTCAAACCCACATTTGGGTGTGTCACATCTCCATGGAGATAATCTATTCAAAATTTCTGCCCAACAGTGTTGAATCAGAGTTGAGATAAATGGCTGACCCCACAAAATGGATCAGGATTAAAAAATGGCTTTTCAAACGTAATACTTTCAAACCACACAATGATTTTCCTTAATAACGTCTTCATAAACACTTATCCTCTGATAACTACCATGTAAATGAGAAAATAATATATCATTTTTATTTTGTTTAGTCAAGTGATTGTGGCAGGGTTTTATTTTTTTTTTATTTTTATTTTTTGGGGGGTTTGTGTGTTTCCTATTATCTAAACACAAAACTTAAACTCATTTATTTAGATTTTCATCTACTCCACTTAGAGTATGTTTATATTATCTGATAAACAACATTACTGGGACTTGCAAATTTTAAAGTTAAATCATTTTTTAAAACGAGCAGTTTTTTAATAGAACACAGAAATTAAAAGAATTGTCTTTCATGGTATTTGGGAGCACTACTTTCATTACAATAATCTATAGATTTTTGTGAAGCTAGAAATGTCCTCCAGCTGTGAGTTCAAATTTCGACTTATGGAGGGTTAAATTTTCAAAAATAATTTTTATTTATGGAGCTCTGTTGGAAATCTGCAGGTGACAAGATCAAAATCATGAAACATATTCATCTTTCATTTAGCACAGCCATGTTCCCTCTCTGCTCGTCTTTGGTTCCCCTGGTATTCCCGTCATTCTCTTTCAACCTTTAAAGAAAGAGGAATAAAATGAGAATAATCATTTCACACGTCAACCCACTTTGCTGGATTAACCGTAGAAATCGGCCTTCACGTTGGATTTGTAGATGAGGGCATCACATGAGGAGATGGGGATTCTGAGTTAGTTATTCAATTCATCATAATACAATAATGAGTTAGACATGCTATGGTAGGCATCAGCACCCAACTCTTTCCAGCATTCTGTGATGGGTTGTTTTTTGTAAACCTGGCTTGTGAAGTGATACCAGCCTACGTCGTGTTACATGATCTTGCTGATACTGCAGATAAAATATAGATGCCATGTATTTTGGTAATTTAATATGGTTGAATGAGTTAGAAAATTGTGCTGTTCACATGCTATTTCAGGATGACAGCGACCCAGTCTGATCCAGAGGAATCAAGTTAAACAGGGCCCTGTGTGTTTCCATTCTGTTTTGTAGCAACAGATTTCTGGGCTATGTTTAACCCCAAGAAACTCAAGTCAGGAAGAAAAACCCATAGCTTGACTGTATTGTAAGAATAAGTCCCCTATCTAGCATCAGTGTATTGTATATTTTTGGCAGGTCATTTATGGTCTTCCTACTCCTGTTTCCAATTTAGGAAACTAATAGCTTCTTTTAAAAATGCTCTCTTTCTAAAATTATCTGAGGGGAAGGAGACTGTATCTGGCCTTCTTCATATAGCTTAAAATGAAAATGAACCCAAACACTGTCAACAAAAGCCATGTGATAGGGAAAAAGTAGATGCCACTCAGAAGACCTTGTCTTTCTTGGTCTAGAAGGGCCAATCCAATGAACATAACTAGGAGTGCAGGAGTAAATGTGACAAAAAGCCAGCTGAACCAAGCTGAAATTTTCCAAAAACACTATGCTTTCACACTTCCATACCTTTGAATATGCTGTTCTCTAGACCAGCAATGTCAGTCAGAATCTTTGGGTAGGTTCTTATCTATATGGAGAAAGGGGCAGGGGGCATTGCATCATCATCTGGAGTGTTTTCCAAATCCAGGAGCCCTTTTCCTATGCTTCCATTCCACCCCTATAGGAATCCTGTGTAACTACTGCTGGATTAATATTTTTACATATTCAATGTAAAGAAAGTGAAATAACAAGTATTTTCATTTGTTCAAACTAATTCCTCCCTTCCTTCTTTTTCTCCAACTTCCCTTCTCTTCATTCAAATATATGCCAGGAAATCTGCTGAGTGTGGGGGATGTGGAGGTAAATCAGACTTTGTCTACGTCCTTGCAGAGCTCATGAAGATCTAAAAGTGGAAAGAAAAATATATATACATATAAATAATTGTTTATAGCAGAGAGAGAGAGAGAGAGAGAGAGAGAGAAAGTTTCCTCCGAATACCGAATTTAGTTGAGAATGAAGTGTCCTGTAAGAACCAAATGACCCCAAAGGGAGGGGCAAATTCAAGGGGATGGACTTTTGTTCAGGTCCCTTTGTTGGCATACTGAACACAAACATTATGTGTCCTTTCAGAGTTCTTCCACCACCTCCTTCTTTCTCTCTCAGTCAGTGTACCAAAGGGGCTAAGCTGCCCCTTCCTTTCCAAACCTGATAGGGATGCCACATCATGGAATCTGGAATGTGGTTTCCTGAGTGACTGCAAGGAGGCACTGTTGCAACTTAGACCTGCAGGGAAATTCATTCCTCAGAGGTTGAACCTTGACCAATGGGAAACAGAAGATCACAGAAAACTTTGCATAGAATTTCTCCCTCTGTTTTCTTCTCTGTGGACTGCTCTGAAGTGTGATATTCTTTGCAAACCCACCAGAAATTTCTGGATCAAAAGCTGAGTGAACACATTTACTGAAAACTTGCTGTGTATATTTGCAACTCATTGTGAAGCAATGGCCAATGAAACAATCCATCATATCACATTGCTTCCCATCTTTATTTGCCTCAAATCTCATTTTTCTCTCAATCCCACTGTCCTAGGCTTGCATTTCCTAAGTCAATTGTATTTTAACACTTTCCCAGGCTCTGCTTTCTAAAAGATTCAGAATATGACAGCTGGGTCTTTGAATATCCAATGGTTCTTCTAAGACATGATAAAAGAATTTTAAAAGGAAAGAGAAGAAGAGAATTGGATCAATTCCTCTTCAAGATTTTGTTTGCTAATTCTATACATTAAAGCCAAAATAATTTAATCACCGAGAAGCCACTTTCCGGTGGTTACACAATGTCAGATGAGCAATTATTTATCCAATACTTGGAAAATAGGTTCAGTTAATTCATAGTTATTTGTGGATCAGTCCTAGCTTTCCAAATTATATAGAAGTTGTTTCTAGCTGGCTTTTCTTCCACATTTGGTCTTCTTCCTAGGTAGACTCAAAGATTGTGTGAAACAAAGAACCTGCAAAGTATTTGCAATGTATCAAGACTATTTCTCTCACATTCCACATCAACTGGCCATTAGGAGCATTTTTTTCCCAAAGCTAACCTTTTGCTACCCAAACAATAAAGTGTTCAAATACAATCATCGCTACCACCGCCACCACCATCTGCCAGAACACCCGCTTCATGGGAGATATTTGACTGGCTCATCACTCTATCCACAGAATCTAGAATACCTGGTGCATAATAAACACTCATTAAATGAGTGAATGGGTCAATACATTTGCAAAGCTCTATTTAAAAATCATACAAACCTATTCAGTAGCGTGCCTTAATCCTGCCAAATCCTAAAGGTGTAGTATAAATTCTAACCCTCTGAGATGACTTTCTTGATCCCCTTCCCATCTTTGACATCCCTCCATCTTCTTATGAAGTCTCACAATGCTTCATCTGCTCATCTCTTATGACATCTATCACTTTCTACTTTCAATCATCTATATATTTATCAATGTACTTCTCTGAGCCCAGATGTACTGGGCTCAGAGAAATACTTTGATCTCTGGTTTCATCTTCCCATTCTTCATAGCTTCTAGCACAATGCCTGGCCAACCTTCATGTTGTTAAATATGTAGTGTGTGTGTGTGTGTGTGTGTGAACATGGCTTATGAAAGAAATTGAAGCATTGCCTTTGGGAATTTCATAATGGTCCCAGAAAATAATTTGCATAAATAACAGAAAACTAATCCTTTTCTAAGCAACTGAACAAAATCGTCCTTGTATGCTCAGCAGTAGCTTTCTGCATCATGTAATCTACCCTAAAGCTTTGGGGTAAGGGGGGAAAACAAAGCAAAAACTACATCAATATCAGATTTCCCTAGAGTAAATGCCTTAGGCACTCATCTTGGATTTATCTCCCACCAAGCACATACTTAAAACAAATTGCATTGTTATTATTACTTATTAAAGAAAAACACAGGATTTCCTCCTTGTACATTTCTCCTGGTTGACCCCAAATTTGCTTTGAGTCTGTTGCTCTCACACTCACTCTGATTTTCCTCTAAACTTCTGGATCATAATTCACCCAGTTCATTAGCAATTTTCTTTCTTTGTTCATGATTTCTGTCTGCCCCTGGGTGGCTTTATTTTAATTAGGGAAAAAAAGGAGAGAATGGAAAAGTTTCAATTGCAAACACATAGAGGTTCTGTTGGCAAATATGAATTTGGCAAAGGAAAGGCCTGTGGCCAGCTTAACTCCATTTTATTGGCTCACAAACAAGAAAAATTTTGTGGGAAATTAATATGGTTTTTTAAAAGTGACAATTTTCCCCATCAGGTAGATTACAGTATTTCCTGTTATTTTATGATACTGATATTTCACTTATACATTTTCTCCAGCTCCCATAAAATTTTCCATCTGGGGTGTACTTTTCTAATCCCTTTGTAAGCCTTTGGATTCAGTTTCTCCTTTTCTTTCTTTCTCTTTTTCTCTCTCTTTTTTTTAAGTGTCAGCCTCCAGCAACCTTTATCAGATACCAGAGAACATAAGTTTACATCTTAGTTAAGAAGCTTATCCACTCACAGAAAGCTACCCATGTAGCCCTGAGGGGAGAGGGTGGGGGACAAAATCAAGCTCAACCACTAAAGTTACCCTTGCCTGAAATTTTAGATCATGTCTTGAATGGCTTACAACCAAAATCCTTGAAAATTAAGACTCACAGGGCTTACAGCCGATAGACATTTTCCACACAGGAGATGAAAGAGCAGGTACAGCCTGGGTTTCTTCCAAGGGGGAGGAACAGCAATCGGCTGTGGTCTGTAGGGAAAGAAAAATAAAGTAAATGTTCTTTGAAAGCTTAAATAGTACGATGCCAATCTTTTTCTTCCCCTTTCTCCCAGTGGAACTATAAGTCTTCCCAGGCAGAGATCAGGCAGAGAGAGAAAAAGAGAACAAAGACCGAAGCTTCATGTGGATAAAGTTACAGACTGATTGCAACTCATGTGAGGAGATTTTATTGCTGATGGAACAAAATGAGAAACATTTCTTTCTTTATGGATGTTACTTCCTGTTTCTGGAATACAGTAGGTTGTTTTGTTTTGTTTTTTTCACTTGGACAATATGACAGCCTGTTGACTTCCCAGTGTTCGTCTTTGTTTTTAGGATCGACAATGGTCAAACTTTGCCCCCACTGGACAAATCCTTGTCTTCCCCCTTCCTGATGGCTCTATTCCAATAGTTTTGCCATCACTGCCAGAACCTTAATAGCATTCCAGGAAAATCTGAGAAGGCAAAAATATGGGAATGATAATATATATGTTTACCAGATTTTTTAAGCAGAAGCTTAGAATGAATACTGAGTTCCAAAAGGTGAAGCTCTCCCTCTGTCCAAATGAAGGAGAGGATGGTCAGGCTGCTGGTGGTGTGGAGTGATCCCATGACCAAAACACATCAGTGATTGCGACAAGTTTGGTGCACAGTCAGGGGACACACCTAGAGGCTTGGCGGGCCATCTCCATGAGTGTGCGGTGGGGTAGGGGAATGTAAGCCGTGCCCAAGAGCCTCATGTGGGTGGAAAAGATGCCGTGCCAATTAATCTGTAGTATTCTTTCTTCCTTCTCAGTGTTCTAGATTGTAATTCCAGTGTCAAGGTTCAGGCTATCTGTGTTATTATACAGGTAAAGTTAATACAAAGGTTTAGAGAATTATCTGGATAATTCTTACCAAAGAAAAAGTACAGGGGAAACAAAAATTTCACAGTATTCCAGTTTAAAGTATATCCTGATTGCTCATCTATCAAAGTCAAGTTCAAAATACTCCCTGACATATTGAATATTTGGTTCACATTTGCCCAATGAATGAATTAATGAGTGAATGAAACCACTGAGTAAATTTCAAGCTTATTGCATTCTTCATTTTACCTCAACCTATAGTACTTCAACATCTAAGTTCAAACATTTTATATTGCCAATTTACCCAAAAGTCCAGAAGTCTCTGGCTGTTCAGTGACTAATGGCCTATTTTTACATTGCATTATTGCAAACAGAAAATCACTTCTGGAAGTTATAGCTACTGGTCATGGAATCACCCAGTCTTTGTTTCCAAAAACTATCAAATTGAATTTTTCATAAGGACTAAAATCACTTTTTGGAGAAAAATATCAGATGGGAATTATCTGAAGAACAATTTACCAAAAAAAGGGCCTTTACGTCAGGTTGAAGACAACTTTTAGGCACATAGAAACATAACAAGAATGATTTATTCATTAATTTAAAACATCATTCATCATTGCTCTGAACGCTAGTTCCATTTGGAGTGTGATTTCTCCCATATTTACTTTCCCCCACTTAGAACTTAAATATTCTCGCGACTTTATATTGCCAGAACAATGCACATAAGGGAAGTCCCTGAATGTACAAAGACATGAGTTAACTTCACTTCGTACAGCCCCTTTTAAGATGGTCTGTCACTTTTGTTTCCCTAATGGTGTCAGGAATTCTTATCCACCCATCTCCCTTGCTCTTCAAATTTGTCAAGCATTCACTTCAGAATGATGTATAAGCAAAGCAAAAAGCCTTTTTCCTGTGTCTGGACCTGAATTATCAAAGCAGCCCAATTACAGTTACCGAAGCTAAGCCAAGGTAAATCCAAACACAAAGAAAAAGGTTAGGTAAAACTCCACTGGGAAGGAATTGCAAAGTTCCAACTTAATTCAATAATCTAAGGGATTTACCTGGCTAAATAATTTTTAAACTGACCAATTAATAATGCTTTTAGATGGTGTCAGAAAAAAAAAAAGTTAAGCTGCTTACTTTGATTGACAGGCATTGTTGATTTGTTCACTAATTTTCTGACACCATGTAGACATATCGTCTCCTCCTTCTGAAAGAAATGGTACTTTTATATTAGAAAGAGAAAATGGGAAATAATTTCTCACACTGTATTGCCTAACCCAATCAATAAATGAACATTCTGACTTTTCAAAATGCAGGTCCTTTACTAGATTTGTCACCCATCGATGATGATGACTAAAGATACTTTGTACCTTAAAGGTTTATTTGTAGGCCAAACCCGATGTCCTTGCTTCTGGAAATTCAGGCTGTAATACTACAAAACTGGCTTTTAGATGTAAAACTTTAAAGAAAATATGCCTTTTATGAGTATATTAACCAGCCCTAGTTCACCCTTGCATTGCCCAGAGTACATTCCCTCATGAATGTGTCTTATCTGTGTTAATTAATGCCCCGTAAAGAAGGCGCATTTCTTTCCCATGTGCAATCTGCAACACCAGTTACACTGCAAATGTGGTGAGAGGCCTGGAGTTGGGAAGGATGCTCCCTGCACAGAAGCAGCTACAGCATCAATCAGGCATCAATGTTGAATGAGGAATTACATAAATCACCTCACCTACTCCCCCATCACTGTGATATCTATAGCTACTCTTGTTTTATGATGGAAATGCGGTTAATATAAAAAGCAGCACAGCTAAAATTCGGTCCCAAGTCTGACTGCAAAATTCCAAGGTTTGGGTTTGTTTTGTTTTCCTACTCTACACTCACCCCAGGGTATCTTGGTTAGGGTGCTCTCCCAAGGATTCCATGAAGGCCTGATGAACTCCTTTGAAGAAATGGTAGACACGGATTAGAAACTCAAACATGCTAGACACAATAGTAAATCCTGATTCTAATACTTAAAAGGGTGCAAACAAAGGCGTGGCTGGACAGGCTACTCACCCTCGGGTAGGAGGTAATAGAGCTATAGTCCTTATCAAAGAATAGCTAATGGCCCAGAACATTGATTTGGATTTCATACTTCTAGGGTTGCCAACTAAAATACAGAACACCAGGTTAAATTTGAATTTTAGATAAACCACAAAGAATGTTGTAGTAGCAGTATTTTCCATGCAATACTTGGGATATAGTTCTGAAATTCAGGTGAACTGAGCACCTCGACTTTTATTTACTAACTCTTACAATCCCCAGCTGATCAGTAGGAGCTTGAATGGAGGAGGAAGTGGGGCAGTAGAGGAGAAAATCAAATGAAAGTTTGGTCGCACTAGGGGGCACTGTAAGAAGCTGAGAGCCAGAGCGTTGTGTGAATTAAATCCTTGGTATGAAGAAGGCCCTCTGTCCACCATCCAAGAGCAGCGGAGACCACACGAGGTCAGGCGTGACATCGAGGAGGCAGAGCCATCACAGCCATGGAAGCTGGCTCTCGCAGGGATGAGGGCACAGCCAAGCAGGCGAGGTTGCTGGCAGCCCCGGAGCCGCCAGGTCCAGCAGCCTCGGTGACAGAGCAGCAGCTATGGCTATGAAGTCACTGATCAGACTCTGGCCCTGGCAACCAAAATGAAAGAATTCTACTGGCATCCAAGATGGACATCTGAGTCTCCCATTCTGCCAAAGAGAGGGGAGTGGATATTTTGGGAAATTATGGGGATCGGGGCTCAAATCCAAATCTCTTTCTAGTCCAGTTGCAGTGACTCCTGTGTGGCCCCGCTCTCCCCCCACATAACACACACGCCCAGAGTAGTGGTCTTGAAAGTGAAAAGCTAACCAGATTTCTCAAGAACAGAAGATGCATCATTCGTTTTCCCCCAGTTTCCCGAAGGAGCTGACCCTGTGTTTGTGTTGTTCTTCCCGGCTTGCCGTCCAATAGAGACATTTCCACAAACTCAGATACCTCACTGAGCCCCTTCAAAGTTAAGAGATGTTAGTGAATCCAAAAAATACAGTACAGATAAGTCTCAACAAATACCAAAGTTATCGGTCCTGAGCATAATATTCTATTTTTCAGGCACTTCCGTTCTGTATTTTTTTTTCAATTTTAAAGAGAAATATGGGAATTTTAAGAGAGTCAAAAAGCCAATAATCACTTCACATCTTTCCTCCAGCTTTGAACTTCAATAACATTTCTTCTCCATTCAAGAAACTTGACAGCTTGGGAATCAGGTTCTGAAAGTCTAAGAAGTCATGCACAAACTACAAATATTTCCCTTTAGAAAACAGAAAATCCATTTTGACAACAAAAGGACACTTTTATACAGCCCTCAGTTTCTCTCAGAGGAAGAAAACATGAAAGTAAAGAATTATAGACTTTCACTTTGACATGAGTCACATGCTGGTGCAAAAACCTATGCTTTGGGTTCATCAGACAGAGTGGAAATACTGACTGGCTACTATGAAGAAAATTGCTCACAACCTCATTACCAAACATCTTTTTTCTTCTTGGGAACAAAACCAGAAAGAGCAAATTGAAAAGCGACCTTAAAAAACATATTTAAGCCTGATTCAACTCTCCGCTGAGAGGGTGACATCACAGAGAGCAATCACCCAGGGCTAGCTGACTCATCTACAGAGGTAGAGAAAACCCCAGGAAGGGAAAGGACCAGTGGGAAGTTTTAAGACCACTTTTATGTGTAGGTGGTTGCCGAGAAGGTACGATTTGAGGGTTCTGGAAAATGTCTCCTACATCACCTGCCATGTGTTCCAGCCCAGCACAATCCTGAGATCAAAGAATACACCAGATAGAAAATTACCCACGAGTTTGAATTGAGGACTTATGAACAGGAGAATAAGTCTACCCAACGGTGGCCAGTTGGGAAATGGAAGTCTATACTCTGCCCAAAACCAAGAGAGGGAGGAAAGCTAAGGGGAGGAGTTAAAAAGTTCAACATTGCTAGATTTGGTTACAATGGACTCTTGTGAGATTTGGCAGAGTCCCATGAGAGTTGCTTACCAACCGTGATTGGAGGAGGGGAGTTTTACATTCTTTGACCTTTAACGTCTGACCTGGTCACGTAAGTGGCTGTTGCATGACTTGCTTTCAAAATGGGTGAAGGGAGGGGCCTTACACCATGGGAGCCAGGTACCACCACCAATAATTACTAAGGACATCTCTGCGAATGCATAGGGAGATAGAAAACAAATACACAGCTTCTTGGCTCCAGGTTCTTATTGTCACATTGCAACATTGTTCAAAAAGGTCACCAGAGCATGGAGCTGTGCAAAGCAATTTCTGCTCCTGGAAAAGTAAACCAAAGTCTACTGCAAACACACTAGTAACAATGGCTTGCCTTTGTTCAGGACTTTAAAGGAGATAAGAAATTTCTGTGAACATTTTCACCTTTGATTCTCAGAATACACACATCAGGCAGACATTATTATTGCTCCTTTATGTTGGAAGAAATCAAGGATCTCACCTACCTCTCCAGACTCATCTCACCACATTCCTCAGTGTCCCCCAATCTCCCCAGGCTCCCACATGCCTCCCTCACACTCCAAGGACCCAGAATACAACAATTCTCTGAATTCATCTAAATTCTCATGCACATGACTCTCTTGTCTCCCTGCCTAGTAAGAGGAAGTTCCTTCTTTGCAAAGCATTCTTTACTTAGTTATTCATTTAAACTTTACAGTTTCAGCTTAAAACATAAGAAGCCATCATCTAGCTCTTTAAGACTGTAGTATCTCCTTCCCTGTGTGGCTATAGGTTCCTGCATATTCTCTAAAGTAGCACTTATTGCCCTTAATTGCAATCACTCATTTAATGTATATCTTCCCCGCTCGGCTTTAAATTCCACAAAGACAGAAACTATATCTAGTGTGTAAGACAGTGCTTAGTGTTGGTGCCTAAAAAGTATTAGTCAAAAGAATGAAGGAAGTGGTTTTCCGAGGATCACATAATGGTGAATGTCAAATGTGGAACTAGACTTCAAGTCTCTGTTTCCATCCAAGGGCCAGTTACTATAGTGTTTGTCTGATTTGTATGTGTTTTCAAGATGAGAGATTGTAGCGACCATATTGGAGGATTTTTCTGAATCAAGAAAATGTTAAAAATCACTGAACAGTTTGCTATATGTCACTGAGCTGTTCACTATATATTAAGGTCACACTTCTGACATTACCCTAGTAGAAACTACAGCTCCAACACGAAAAACACTTCATGCAATCTAAATATCAAGCACAGTGTGCTTTACAAAGCCTCAAACTAGAACTTAACCACAACCTCTTTCTCCATCTCAGCAACCTCTGAGTCAAAGCGAAGATGATGAAGCTGGCTCTCACACAAGGTTCTCTGGGCAATCCAAACCTATGAGCTCATCTTTCAGCAAGGTGAAAAGGGTTTCTGAAGTGGTCTCGTCTTCCAGGTCTCAGCCAAAGTTAGTTAAATATGATTTTGATGTTTCCACCAATATCAAAGTCATATTTAGCTCGTATGTCTGTCTGCGGCTATTACATCATCTTTTTTTATATGTACGTATGTCTTTCTTTTTTGCTATCCCCTTGTTTTCATCTGAATTAGTGTTCAAACCTCACTCTCAACCAAATATTCCTGATTTATTTTTCCCGCCTTCAGACAGAAGCATATGACTTACTCCTGAAATCTATTCATCTCTTATCTCTTTCGGTCAATTCAGCTAAACAATTGGCTTCACTGCTTTCCTCCACTGAAATGACTGATTATTTCACTAAATTGCTCAAAGTGCAAGGTTATCTCACTGTGTGCAGATGAGCTAACATTAGTCTTGCAATTCAGAAGCTAGAGCGTTGCCTATAATCACAGAATTTATAGTCTTGAAAACCGACTCAGCCCAACCAGAAACAATATTGAATCTTGCCTTCAAATTCAAAACAGATCCTTTCAAAAAAAAGTTAAATTTTTTGAAGAGGTTGGGGGAGGCCCTTTTCTGTGCTAGCTCCTCATATTTCCTTAGAAAGGAAGAAAAGTCCATCTTATCCCAAGAAGGGAAAATGAGAGAAATGTTTGTCTTTCTTTCCTCCCTAAGATATAAGGAATGACTTATCAGACTGGCCAGACTGGAAGAGGGAACTGAACATATGTACCCTGTCCACTTCCCATAGATTCAAGCATTCTTCCCATCTCTGCTCCTTCATGGGGCAAGCGAACCTGGGCAGGATTTGCCAGTACCAAGTGGGCTTCATGGGGGAAGCAATGAGGAAATCTGATTATGGCCTCATCTAAGCAATGTTTTCTAATCTGCTACTTCCATTCTGAAAAACGGATATTTTTATCTCCATATATCTTACCTCACTGTCTACCTGATTTAGTACGTAGAGGTGGATGAAGGGTATGATTAGTTACCAAAACTCCGTAAGTATCTTCTGTTCTGTTTCCTCTCAAGGCCCTTGACTGATCACTATGCCTGCATCTTACTGCCACCAGGGAAAATATGAGTCATGCTGTTCACAAGATTTGCAACTCTGGGCTAAAATATTAACTCTCTCTGCCTCAATTTTCTCACTTTAAAACAGACCAAATATCAGACAGTGCAATGGTGGCTCAGTGGCAGAATTCTCACCCGCCATGCCAGAGACCCAGGTTCAAGTCCTAGAGCCTGCCCGTGCCAAAAAAAAAAAAAAAGAAGAAAATAGGCCAAAAATTGCTACCAATTTTTGTTTTCATGAGAACGTTTATGAGAATGTATAATGGACTATATAATAAGTCTATAGAGCTTCTAGCATAGTGTGTCTAACACAGATAGATATGTTTTGATTTGAATCTTAGGTCTGTTACACCAACTTTAAGATACTTTCCCAAAGTATCCATAAAGATAAAGCTAAGTGGAGAAGAGAGGATGTTATCTGTATACAGCATTAATGTTTTTTCTGAGGACAGAGAGCATTATCTAAATTAAACACCCTCAGTGCTTCAGGTTCACCAAATACGGTTCAGTGCTCCCTTCTCTCTCTTCCCATGGACTCTCTCCACAACAGTGGTAAGAAAAGTGTGAATAAGAATCTTCTCTTTATTGCAAAACTGAAAGAAATAGCATCTGGTTACCTATTTCAGTGATAACCATGTGAAAGTTGTGATCTTCCCCTCAAGCCCGCAGTCTCTAGAGAACCTCACCAGGAAAGCCTCTAGGATTTTCAGCTCACATGAGCAAATCCAAGAGGGTTACATAGCTGAGATAAAGACTTAATGTTGGCTGAGGGGGTGGGAGTGCATTATCTTTGAACAAACACCTTTGAAAGGTAGGAATATTCTTTGAATTTCTTCCCCCTCCCCCACCTAGAAACTGAAACTAGAAGTATTTAGGATTTCTTTATCCTGCCCTCTTGTGCAATTTCCTTTTCATTCTCAACTTCATTTTGCTCTACTTGTCATCACTTCATATTCTATGGACTGTATAAGCTCTCCTTTGTTCCTACTGTTTTAAGCTTCCTTCTTATCATGGGACTGATATTTGTTCCTTCCTTACTCAATGGTCTTAGCATCAAGTTTGAAATCCCTAGACATGCTGGAGCCTCTGAGTTGAATCCTAGTAGAGCTGAAGGGGTCTCTCTTTTTTTTTTTTTTTTTTCTGATGTGCTTTCAATTTCTTCTCTAAGGTCCAAACCCTGAATATAAAGGAGTTATACCCTCTAATAGAGGAACTAAGAGCATTTTTATCTTGACAAAATACTATATTCTATTAAAAGACACTAGTCAGTGGTTGCCCCTGTAGCTGTCTATAAAGAGAATAAATTAGGTACAAATGGAGGTTGTGCAGAGATGTGTCTGTGTGTGTGTGTGTGCACATATGCAGTATATATGTTTTGATTTCTCTGATGCTAAATGTCAACGTTAGGAAATATTAGCATCTGTAGTATTCATTGGAACGCAGGATCAATCTCATCCACATGCAGACTGGGTAGCTGCCTAAGGGTACGTTAGACTTCCTGACCAGCTTGCTGATGCCCCAAATAACCTCTGTAGGTAAGAATGCCTTTAAATCCCCAATTAGGGGTAAGGATTAAACATGAAAATATGACTGAGTAAAGCAGCACCCGGACTCAGACTGTAGTTCTCCACCTGGTCTATTTTTACATCTGAACACAGGAAGGACATGGCACACCTCAACCCAGCATTGGCTCAGGGTGTCAGCCAGTATCACCAGGCTGGGGTTAGGGTAGCAGAGGGCTTTAAGAATCACTAACACCAATTCCTTTTCAAAGAGCAAGATTTGATGGAGGGCTAGGCACTAGGAAAAAGGGACCATAGAATGGAGACATCAGGACACTGAAGACAAATTTGAAGGACTTCCTAATCTTGTCCAAGGCTGTCAATAACCAAAAGCAAAAAAAAAAAAAAAAAAAAAATCCCTTCCATGATGCCACAGTCACTGTCCCATGGAGACTCTAATTTCAATTTTATACCGATTTCTCACATCACTGGCCTATCTGTATGTACTCTTAAGTGCGAAGGATGAAGCTCATATTTTACAGCCATTTTGGCCCTATCAGATCCATAGTGAGTATAGCTGTCTCTGCAGAGTAGGTGGGATGCCATGGAAGCAAGAGACAGAATATACAGAGTGGATAGTTATGAACCTACAGGAGATAGGAACGATTCACTATTCATTAAGAAGTATTGTGTATTGCATTCTAAAGGAAGGATTTTATATACTTTTAATCCTGATACCTTCTCTGTGAGGCATTAGCCTCCTGATTGCAAGAAGTAGAAACTGAAACAGACTGTTTAAATAACTTGATCACACAGAGCTGAATCCAAAAACCTTTGGTCTTCCTATGACATCATGCTCTCCTCTTCCTTATTATCCCACAAAAATGCTCAAAACCCACAGGTAAATATCCCACCCAGGGTGACGGCTAATCCTAGCCCAATTGCTAGGTTTGCACTTTTTACAGGGGTGGCATGTTTGGAAACACTCCTGGAGCTCCGAGCTGGATATTTCTACCCTAACATTTTCATCAAATAAGTGAAGAATGACTAAGAGGTGAACTTTACTAAAAATACTCACAAAACAGACCAAATAGCTTACTCAGTCCTATACGCAAGTGAAAGGAAGGTTGGATCACTACTTTAAGCATGAATTATAGTCAGAAGCTTCAAGCTATACAAGGCCCCACTCTGACTGCTAATCTTCCAAAGGAAACACTGAATTCCTGGTATAGGCTTGGACAGTGATTCTTCAAACTGTGACCCTGGATCAGCAGCAGAGGCCTCGCCTGGGAACTTGTGAGAAATACAAATTCTGGAACCAACCCCAGGCCTACTGAAGGAGAGGGGGGAGCATGGCAACCTTTGTTTTAACAAGCCCTCCGATATTTCTAAGGCACATTAAAATTTGGAAATTTCATCTCATGTCCTTGCTAATTCCAGCTCTCAGTGGTCCATTCAATGAGCTAATCCCAAGGATTAGCTACACCGGACACAGGAGGACTACAGAAGAATCTTCTCCTCCACAAGGTGTTACATACAAACATGAAGCAAGTACAGGATGATTTGAGTTAGTACACAATAACATGCTTCACTGTATAGTTCAGGCCTCATACAGAAAGCCATGTGACTATTGCATATGGTTAGGAGAGATCAGCAAGTTATAATTCAGGTGAGCAGAGAAGATGCATACTCAAATACCACTTCGATGTTTGTGGATGACTAAACAACTATGGCAGCCAATGACTGGCCTGATGCTAATCCCTTAGAAATGTGGTGGCTCTTGGAGAAAAGCATAAAGGACATGAAACAGAAACACAAACAGCTCCAGATTCTACACATAATTATCCTTGGCTGCAAACCAAAGGCTTGCATGCTCAGCGTGGAAAGTACTTTTGGTCACGCATCAAGCCAAACTTGTGCCCACAGATAACAATCTCCACATTAAAGGATTCAGTCACAAGGTTTGCGCAGATGACTATGCAGAACAGTCAGTTTAGTAGATAAGAGAGTTGCATCTTGGATTAGGCTCAGGCAAAAAGCATTGAAGTGTCACACTTGGTCACCAGCAAACTGGCTGTCAATTAGCAATGTATTTATTTAGTGCCTTCAGTATTCAGAACACTTACTGGATGTAGGAGATAGTTAAAACAGTACCAACTTTTGAGAAGTTCAAAAATGTCATAGTAGCACCCAAATAACAAACAAACAACTAAAAAGCACAAAAGTCAGAAGCATGTAAATACATACCTTCTTAACTGAGAAGAGTTAGCCAAGTGACAAGGACCAGATGATGCTAGTAAGGGAAAACTTGATTAAGGTAGGGAAAATTAGCAGAAAGTAAAGATCTCATTTTAAGGATAATGGATGGAATTTTAAGGAGAATAGCTGGAATGGATGATGGCTGGGTGCAATATAAACAAGATCGAAAGCATCTGTTTGTTTGAGAATGAAACAACAGAGCATAGACCAAGTTGTAGCGAGGGATGAAAAAGGGCCTAGAAAAAATGTAGTGATTTGAACTGTATGTACTCCAGAAAGACACATTCTTAAATTTAATCCATTTCTGAAGGTTTGAACCCATTGTAAGTAGGATCTTTTGATGACACTACTTCAGTTAAGGTGTGACCCAGCTCATTGAGGATGGATCTTAATCTTTTTATTGACATCCTTTATAAATGAAACAAAAACAGAGAGAGACAGAGACAGAGAAAGTCATGGAAGCAAGAAGCTGAAAGCAATGAAACCTGGAAGAAGGGAGAGACCAACAGATACCACCATGTGCCTTGCCGTGTGCAGAGGACCAAGGATCACCGGCAGCCAGTCTTCAGGAAGAAAGCATCACCTTGGGGATGCTTTGATTTGGACATTCTCCTGGCTTCAAACAGTAAGCTAATAAATTCCCATTGTTTAAAGCCAACCCATTCCATGGAATTTGCCTTGATTACCCTAGGAAACTAAAACATAAGTTTAAAGGAGATCTTTAAAACTGTGTTAGCAAAAACACTTCTAAGAGTTCTGGGTCAAGATGGCAGCTTAACAATGTGTGCATTTTAGTCCATCCTCCAGAACAACTACTAAATAACCAGAAACAATACAGAACAGCTCCTGGGGCCACGTCAGTGACCAGACACACAGCGTACCCCAGTCTGGACCAGCTGGACTGGCTGTGATTTCCTCCAGAACTGTGAGTTCCCAAAGCTGTGGCAGCCAGTGCTCCTCTCCCACAGGCTGCTTCCCAGAGGGGGAAGGAAAGAGACTTTACCAGCAGCAGGGGCTGAGCCCAACCAAACGCCAATTGTGGGATTAATTAACAAATTCTGACTACTAAAAATAGGCCCCCAGCTTAGGTGAACCTGGTCAAAGCCCAGGTTGCTCATTTTTGCCCTGGCACCAAGAAGGCAGGGCTGACGGAAAAAGGGCGGCGGGGGGAAAGGAAGGAAACAGAGGTTTTTGTGGCTGTGTTTCTACAAAGGCTTGACTGCCTTTGTATTCAGCGGCAGGGCTTCTCAGGCTGCAACTGCCCCAGGCATAAGCAGAAGCAAGCTCGTTTGGGGGCCTGTCTGGAACCTGTGCCTTCCCCAGGGGAGGGGTGAAGCCCAACTCAGGTGAAATCTCTCCCTCAAGGAATTCAGACACCAG
>PVIY010014727.1:0-55746 GCA_004026745.1 Myrmecophaga tridactyla
GGTGCTAAGGAGAGTTCTAAGAATTCCCCTGAGTTCTAAGGAGACAAAAGCCAGATGATGCAACAGAAATAGCACAAGGTAGGAGACCTTCTTAGTGTTCTGAACAATGAACTGTTTTCCAGAGTGAGGAACCCCCAGTGCAGGATTTTCCTAAGTGTGGTCTGAGAACCACCGGCATCAGGTTTTTTTTCCTGAACTCTTCTCCTGCCAGGCTTGCTGCTGCTTGTTAAAAATGCAGACTCCTGGCTGTGGTGGCTTGGAGCTCGGTACCCCAGAAAAACATGCTCTTAAATTTAATCCATTCCTGTGGGTGTAAACTCTTGTACGTAGGACATTTTGACGAGGTGACGTCAGATAAGGTGTGGCCCAGGATGGGTCTTAATCATATTACTGAAGGCTTTATAGGGACGGTCACAGAGAGAAAAAAGCCAGGGAGGAGCCAGAGGCTGAAAATCAATGGAACCTAGAAGAGAAGGGAGAGGCTAGGAGAGGTCATCATGTGCCTTGCCACATGACTGAGGAGCCCAGGACCAAGGGTCACTGGCAGCCAGTCCCATAACCGCAGTCTTCAGGAGAAAGCATCGCCTTGATGATGTCTTTTTTGCTGTTGTTAATTTTTAAATTATTTTTAAACATAACAACATATAAACATGAACAGTCTTACCATATGATCATTCAATTCTTGGTATATAATCAATAACTCACTATATCATCACATAGTTGTATGTTCATCACCATGATAATTTCTTAGAACATTTGCATCAATTCAGAAAAAGAAATACAAAGAAAAAAGAAAAAAACTCATACATACTATACCCCTTTCCCCTCCCTCTCATTGACTGCTTGTATTTCCACCTACCCAATATATTTTAGCCTTTATTTCCCTCATTTTTTTTCTATACCCCTTAACACTCCCTTTTGCCTTGATGATGTCTTGGTTTGGACTTCTCCTACCCTTAAAACTGTGAGTCAGTACATTCCCATTGTTTAAGCCAACTCATTGAGTGGTATTTGCTTTAGCAATGAGAAAGCTAAAACACTGGAATATTTCTCAGACTTACTTAGGGGGAATCTCTGGGGAGGAAAGAGCATTTTAAACAGGTTCACAGAAGAGATTCTTAAGTACACCAAAGTATAAGAACTACAGACATTTTTGGAACAAACTTAGGCAGACAATCTGAATTTTAATTTCAGTTGTGTATTGTACTAGCCGAATAATTTAAGAAAGTTACTGAAATTCTCTGAGCCTCATTTTCCTCATCTGTAAAACAGGGAGAGTACTTCTTCATAGAAGTGTTACAAAAATTAAAGGGTCATTTAGTTTTGTGTCTGGAATATTTTAACAGTCAATAAATGGTGTGGTTAATAAATATTAAAACCAATGATCCTTATATGATAAAACTGAATTGATTGGTTAATATTCACATTGACTGGCATTTGATATTTATTAAAGGCACAGGCAACAAAAGAATGATTTTTAAAAGAATATCCCACTAGACAATTTGGACTACAAGTTGGTTTTTGCCTACATCAGCAGAGATACGAGAAGAAGCATACTATATTGCTTTTTTATGTTTCACACAATCTTGCAGTTAGAGAAATCAAGTAATAAGTTAGCATTCTTCCCAGAAGCTTCTGTGTGTGTGTGTGTGTGTGTGTGTGCCTGCCTTTCTTTTCTTTTTTTTGGCATTGTGAATTTTGTCGAAGGACCAACATGATGTATGGTTTAAGTAATGGAAACGGTTCCACATATATCTGAGGGAGAATCTAATAATACATCGCATACGAGGATACGAAAGGAACTATAATTTTCACCACGTTTGCTGGTATGGAAAGCTCTTCAGTGATATACTATAAGAACAGAAGGACTTACATCTTACTATACACTCTGTTGAGAAATTTGCAGGTGATTTTTGACCTCTTGAACTTGTGACTTTGCATTCTGCATGCACAATTGTTAGGAATTCTGATTTCAGGAAAGGGGAAAGAGGTTTTTCTTCCTTTAAGAACTAAACTCCCATTTTGTACTAAGGTGATTTCCAGAAAATAGACAATAAAAGATTGACAGAATAGAAATATAAAATCAGGACCTGAGAAATTTAATTGCGTTTCACAGAATAAGAAAAACACAAATTCAGGTGCTAGTGATTCCCCTACCTTGATGAGATGCTTTTAAAAATTACAGATTCTTGGACTTCATCCCAAACATACTAACTCAACATCTCCAGAGCTGTGGCTCAGAACTTACACTTTTAAAAGGTCCTGCATTTGGAAATAGTTAATGTAGACTCTCTACATATTTATTCTGGACTCTCTGGCTGACAAAGCAAAAGAAAAGCCACAGAAAAAAGTCCATAATCCTTACACCAGGAATTCCTTCTATTAGGAAACAAAAGAGCTGTAAGAAATCTCTCTTCTGGTATTGTATATGCAGAATTCTGATGGATGAACTTTTTTATGAGTATGGATTTTTGTTTGGCATTGGGATTTAGTCAAGCCCTTAGCGACGGCTGAGGGGTTTGAAGTCATGTGTCCCTTCTCTGCTGAGTGATTCAAATATTTTTTTTGTGCTGTTGACTCTCCTCTAGTGATGGGAGGGGACTTCTTTGAGTTCAAGCAATAAAAAGGTGCATTATCTATAGAAAATTTTAAAACTATACGAAAAATGTCTAAACCATATGCTTGTGTTTCTAAACAATGCCAATGATAAAATACTTCTCTCCCCATAATTTTCTGTCAGTCTAAATTCTAAACAATTTCTGCAGTTACTATTGTGTTTCAATGATGTATTTACGTATACATGTTTAAGCTTCAAATTATCACATTCTAATCACTTAGCCCTAAATGCAATTCAATTTTACATGGAAAAAAAATGTGGGGAACTCCTCAGTTATGTATTGGCTACAGAGACAGGTAAACTGAACTACATGGATTCATTTTAAGAGTCAGTTCAAAAAGATAATAAGTTCTTGAAGTTTACAAGGGCACATATTGTGTTCCAATCCCTGTGTTTCTACATATTTTTACATATAAAAAGCAGATTCAAAATATGCAATGACAATGCAGTACTTGCAAAGACAAAGAACAATAACTTGAGTTACTGGATTTATTAGTCAGGGTTCTATAGGGAAACAGAATCAATAAGAGATATTTGTAAATATGAGATTTTATAAAGGTATCTCATGCAACTGTGGGGATGCCTGAGTCCAAATCCCATGAGCTGACAGCTCTGAAGAGGTCTTCAATGAATCCCCCAGGAGAGGCTGGCTGGCTGAAGCAGAGAAAGAGAGATTCTCTCTTCTAATTTCTCCTCTAACGCTTTCAACTGATTAAATGTCATTAATTGCGCAAGACACTTCTCTTGGCCAATTGCAAATGCAATCAGCCATGTATGCACTCAATGTGCTGATGATTTAATAAACCAGCCTTCTGGTTTATTAACTGGCCACAAAATGTCCCTGCAGTAACGGTTAGGTCAGTGCTTGCTTTACCAAACAAATGGGCACCGTTACCTGGCGAAGTTGACACATGAACCTAACCTTAACACTGCAGTTCTGTCATTTTACATGACCACTTGACGTTTCTATTTATGCTTAAATTTAAAACGTGGAAACAGAACATGAATGACACAGTGTCATACTTTGTGTAGTAAATGCAAATTTTAGTTTTCACATAAAATATTTTGCAGGATTTGAATAATATATTTTAAGATTGAAGTTTATTTTTCACTTTAATAACAAATAACAAATCAAGAAAATAAATGCTAATTTGTGTACAATTTAGTAGTTGCCAGAATTGCTTTGGTTGTAGATGTTTCAGTTTGACTAAAATTCACTTATTATTATTTATTTTTACTGAAATGATTTTATGTACAAGTTCAGTAAAAAGAAAATTTTCACTTTGTTTCTGTTTTGGACAGCATTATTAATCATTTCATATCATAATTATTAATGAAAATGCTTTGGCTGCCCGTAGGAGGAACTGCTAGGAAGCAATCTGTGCTGGGTGTTAGATAAACCAGTTACATGTTGGACCATCTCAGTTCCCCTCTTACCAACATCAGAAATTTTGTGGTTCACAGCCTATGCCTCAGATTTAATTTCCATCCCATTGTTCACAGTTCTCTATGCTTACATTTGCTGCTCTCTTCTCCCTTGTTCCTACACCCCCTTTACCTCTTGTAAAATTTCATGCTTTCTTCTCTGGATTGATTTCTTCCCAAATGCTTGATTTTGACCATCACTGGTAGGTAGTGACATTGCCCTTAGCTCTCCTTGGGAAACCTGCTTACCACGTGATGGAGAATCTCTGGCCCCAGATAAACAGGGCTGCTAGCATTAATTGCCTAGAAGTTGCTCTTACTTGCCTTTTCCTTAATTCCTGGCATTATTCCAGATGGAGAAGCCACCAGGCTTGTATATTTACAAAGGAAACAGCAACAGAATCTTATCCATAATGTTAAATTATTATAATAGAGTCTGGTGGTGAATTTAATGAACATAAAACGGAGGTGGCATACAATATAAAACAAAACAAAACAAACAAAAAACACTTCCCATTACCATCTAATTTCCTTACATAAGATAATACTTTCAAAAACTAAGAACACCATCTCACATTTATTTGTATAGGACTTACTATTTACAAAGTACTCCATTTACATTATTTCATTTGCTATTTACAACAATTTTATTGTCAGTTATTGTTATTACCAGTCTATATCATCTCCATTTTAGAAATGAGTAGCACATTAAAATGACTCGCCTGAAATTACATGGAAGGTCAGTAGGAGCAAGAAAATTTTTCTTTTGTCTTCTTTCCCTAGATACCAAATTGCTTCTAAATATCATTGCAAACATTCTTTTCCTTCTATTTATAAACAAATAGCTATGACTCTCTGGTAAGTGAAATTTAGTGAACCATCATTTTTTATTCTGATTTTGTAGCTTGAAAAAGATATAAAGGACTTTACAGGATAGAGATGGTCTCTGCTAGAAAAATTTATAATCTAATAGAAAGAGCTTACAAAACATTAGTTCTAAACATTTCATTTAAATAAGTTCTCATTCTACTTCATAAAAACATTTCCATGCTTGTGTAAAGAAAAAATAATCCCAATTTAGGAGGCTCTTAGTTTAAAGATATAAGATCTGATGATATAGGCCTGTTAACTGAACACCTGAATGAGATGCCATCATTATAAGTAGAACCCTTATTTAAGGAACCCATATAGTTTTATTAAGCATTAAATAGTTAAATAGCTTCTTGGATGCATTATGGTGAAGGGCGGAGTAGGGAAATGAATTAAGTTTCAAAATAGTATAATCATTGTAAATTAAGTACTTAAAATTTTTATGGCTCCTCCTACCCTGCCCGTCCTCCAAGATTCATCCCAAACCATACCTTCTCTTTGAGCCTCCCCTTGCCTCCCAGATGCATAGGATGTCTTTCTCTCTGTACCTGCAGAAACTACATCAGGGATTTCTTACTATGTCCAGCTTAACATCTGATCATCCCTCTTCTTGTACCAGAAGCAGTGCTTTCCCTGTGAACTCATCCTTCTCCCACTTGAAGCCTCAGGTGGTTTGATTGGGCCAAATTTCCCTTGAGTCCAACATTCCCTTGAGCATACAGTAAAATCCCAGCCAATCAAATCCCATTAGCCATGAGTCCAATGAGCCTCAATCTCAAAGCTTTTGTAAGACTACTGTAAACAGAAACAATGTCTCTAGTGAACTAAGAGCTGAAGGATAGAAATCTCAATTTGTGGGGGCCACCATGGGGAAAGGGCTTGACTGAGAGAGAGAGAGAAAAGCCAACTTCGAGGCAGAGCTGAGCAAGAATGAGACAGTGAGAGAGAAAGAGATGAAGAGAGATCCAGGAACACAGACCATTGTCTGAACCCTGGTTCTATTTATGCCTGATGCTACAGCATCTCTAAACTGTTCAGTTACGTAAGTCAATAACCTCTGTTTTTTGCTTCAGGAAAATTAGGTTGGGTTTTCATGAAATAATTGCAATACAAGTAGCCCTAGCTAGCATAGAGACATTCATCATTTTTTTTCTTAGTCCATGCAGCATTTTCTGCCACGTATAGTTTTCACTTTTGAAACCAGATAATCCCCTTGATTTCACTAGAAGCTTTTTTGAAGGCAGAGAGTGGACTATATCGGTCATTGTTTCCCCAGGGAAAACACCTTCAGTATCATAAATACTCCATAAACATCGTTCACTAGGGAGAGCAAAAATTGGTTACTTGAAATTTTATGGGTAACTCATTTTCTTATGGTCAACCAGATCCACATGTTAATTTCTGTTAACTTGCTGATGTAGGACATTTAATTTGAATAATATTCTTTTTTTTTTTGCATTCAGGCGGGAACTTCCACAACTCTTTCATTATTAATGGGTGTTTCAAGTTTTCAGGCTTTTGAATTCCCATGGAACCATGATGAATTTATATAGCAGCCCCCCCTGTGGTCAGGCATGCCTATATCAATATAAGGATAGTATTTACTTAGATATAAATAATTTAGAACAGTATGTCTATTGCACTCAAAACCTTCACTAGTGTTTGACACTGAAGAGAAAAAAAAGACATGCAGGAAAAGGAGCATCAGGTTTAAGTGAAAAGACAGAAATCTCTGTTTTGGACATGTTCAGTTGCATATCAAACACTGAGGCAGAGATGGCTAAGGATTAACTGAATTAATGGGTCTAAACTTTAGGAGAAACCTATATGGGGAAATACCTATTTGATTATACATTAGGATCATCTGGGAATCTTTTAAAAAATCATGATGTCTAGGCCACATTTCAGACCAATTAAATCAGAATCTTTAGGAGTGTAAACCAGGCATCAGTATTATTTTTAAATTGTGGCAGCATATATAGAACATAACATTTCCCATTTTAACCAACTTCCCGCATAAAATTTAGCTGTATAAATTGCATTCACAATGTTGTACTGCCATTACCATCCATTATCAAACTTTTCCATCACCCCAAACAGAAACTCTGTACCCATTAAGCATTGCTCACTCCTCCCCCCTGGCCCCGGTAGCCTGTATTCTATTTTCTGTTGCTATGAATTTGCCTATTCTAGTTACTTCATTTAACTGAAATTATATACTGTCATTTTGCATCTAGCTTATTTCACTCAACATGATATCTTCAAGGGTCATCCACATTGTAGCATGTATCAGAACTTTGTTCCTTTTTATGGCTGAAAAGTATTCCATGGTAAATTATATACCACATTTTGTTTATTGATTCATCTGTTAATAGACATCTGGGTTGCTTCCAACTTTTAGCTATATGAATACTGGTGCACAAATATCTGCTTGAATTTCTGCTCTCAATTCTTTTGGGCATCTACCTAGAAGTAGTATTGGTGGGTCATATGGTATTTCTAAATTTAATTTCTTGAGGAATTATCAAACTCTTTTCTATAGTGGCTGCACCATTGTATATTCTCACCAACAATGTACAAAGGTTCCTATTTCTTTGCATTTATGCCAACACTTGTTAACAACAACAAAACTTGTCTTCTTAATATTAGTCATTCTAATGGATGTGAGATGGTTCCACATCGAGGTTTTGATTTGCATTTCCCTAATGGCTAATGATGTTAAGTGTTTTTTAATGTGCTTATTGGTCATTTGTATATCTTCTTCGGACAAATGTTTACTCAAGTCTTTTGCCCATGTATTAATTGGGTTGTTTGTCTTTTGGATTTTGAGTTTTAGGAGGTCTTTATATACTCTGGATATTGAAGCCTTAACAAATATATAGTTTCCACATATTTTCTCTCATTCAGCATTAGTAGTTCTAAAGCTTCCAGGTAAACACAATGTGTGAACCAGAGTGAGAAACAATGTCCTAGTTTGTCCTGCTAATATTTCAACATATTTCAATATACCAGCAAATTCACAACAAATAAAAGCACTTTGGTATTTAATTATTCACTTAACATGGGGTTCCAGTTTTCCCAAGCAAAGGATTTTCTTTGTGTGTCTCTTATTCACTTGTTTCTATCCCATACTTATGTCAAATTTGCAAATAATGAAAGTGAGGGGCTGCATAAAAATAGAAAGAAGATCAGCTTTCCTGGTTAGGGTAGATCTGGGTTCAAATTCTATCTCCTCCACTTATTGACTGTGTGGCCTTGGCTAAGATACTTAACCTCCCTGAGCTGTAATAGTTATCACTAACTTTTAGAAGGCTGGCGGCAATAAAGGAGATAATGCAAATGAGACACCTAACCCAGGGCCAACTATTTTGTAGCTATTCAGCATACAAAAGTAATAGCTGCAATAAGGTACATAGGTCATGCTTCTGACAGGAGCAAATCTGTTATTCTGCAGATAATAGTCTTAAGCTCATCTGGTTTGAGGCCTACCATCCTTGAGTAGGCATACACAACATATCTCAAGCTTCTACCATTCACTGTCAGGGTTTTGTAATTCTTTTCACCTTGGTTAATGTTGTGAGAAGAATGGATCCTAAATAAGGTGGCTGATTCACAAGGGAGAGCAGGGGAGATAAGGCATAACCAAATAAGACACACTGCATTCCTTATTTTTTCTACCAAGGCCTTGTTCGGCATCAAAAACATTCAATTTTCCTCCTTCCCAATTTTGCATTTATAATGCATGTTCTTTCTCTCACACCTTTAAGTACTATTTGTTGTCCGTAGGACATGCTCTTTCACGCTCACCCCTTCCCACTCCCATTGTGTGTGTGCCCATGTGCCTGAACTTGCACTCCTAACTTTTTTCCCCCTTTCCTTTGCTCAGGTGGCATCATCTGGTTTAGCAGATATATCACAAAACCTTGGCAGTCATTAAACTATAGAAATAACTTTAAAAAAAAGGGAATGTGATACATTTAAATATTATTATCCAAAATGGGAGATTTCTCTAGTGGATAGTGCTTTTCTGGGATACATACCAAAATGTAGCCATCTCTGTTAACCTCTTGGCACTTTTCAATAAAGCTACGGTTATAAGCAGGCTTTGATAGCACTTATGTAGAACAATATACATGAATGAGACAATGTCCTCTCCTTTCCCCTTCATATACAATTTACCCCTAGGCACCTTATTAACACATTCAGAATGTATATTTCACTGAAAAGTATGCCTCCAGCTTTTATCACATCTGTCCTAAGACACACTAAAGCAGATTCCAGCAACATTTTCACAAACAGGAAATTATATTTACGTAAATGCATTTGTTCATGATATAATCTGATAGGCAAGCAAAATTAAATGATTGTCCTTCCATTCATTCACATAAAAAGAAAAAGCCCAATGCTAGAATTCAGTACATTTTCATTTGAGGGAGAAAGAGAAATGCAAAGCACAGGACTTACCTGGGCAGGAGGGAGCAGGCAAGGTGGTGACAATGCTGCTGTGGTTTTCGGCCCACAGCGCATGCATTAAAAACACAAAGCCATCTTTGGCGGATTTTCAAGACAGAGGCAGGGGTGCCGCAGAAAGACACCGTGAACTCCTTATATGGAAAGAAGCCAGACTGGAGCAGCAAGCAGAGCGGCTGAATTAAATGTGCAGATTACATGAACAGCTTTCTTTATGTACATCCGTTCAGTCAGTTCAAAGCTTTCTGGTCTTTTGCTAATAGCTGGCTCAGCGAAGAAATAAACAGTGACCCGCATGACATCAGGGCCTGGCAGAAGGCAGGCTAGAGCTGCTCCATCCTCTCGCTTTCTCCAACCCCGACCTTCATCCCTATTGCCGCTCTTTCTTTATTTTGGAGATTTTTCTACAGCACCTCTTCTTGCACAGAAAAGAAAAGGCTTGATCCCTGCTTGGCCTGCAGTCCCCTCCTGATACCAGCGGAGGGGAGTGTTCAGCACCCTGGAAAACGAGTTGGACAGCTGAGGACTCTGGCACTGCCTCTGACACCGGCTGACATTGGAACTGGAGAAGGAAGCCAGCAATTCCCACTATCACACGGAACATTCGACAGGACTGAGGTGCAAAGTGATGTGATCAGACACATCAAAAAGCTCTGAAATGCCTGCTATCATTAGTGTTCCTATGATGGTGGTTATTATTCACAGGCACGAAGGGTGATTCTGGTCCTAGCCCGGGCGGGGGGGGGGGGGGGGGGGGGGGGTTGGCAGATAGACCTTCTATGGGCTTAAATGTGGAGGGTCTTTCCCCAGCTGTCATCCCCTGCTGTCCGGTTTGCTCTCCTTCTTTGGAGAGTAGGTCTGACCTGGGATTCAGGGCTTGTTGTTGGCTTATCCAGGGCCACAGTGGAGGCACACCCCTTCCCTCACCCCCTGGGCCATATCTGGCCCCACGATGTGAGCTTTATTCACACCTTTTCAAAGAGTTGGGTAGCCAAACCTCAGAACTGCCTCTTGGGAGGGAGGTTACAGAGGGAACTTCAGGAACAGCGGTCAGTGCTAACACCAGGGCCTGAGCACTAGGAAGCGACTTTAAGGTGGGGGCCAGGGCGGGCAGTCCCTGAAAGATCCTTTTTAGGCTTTTCTTCATCCACCACCATATTCCTTTCCAGAGGGGGGAAAACACAGAGGTGGCCACCCACCAGTCTCCTTCCTCTCTGTCCCAGCGTCCCTCCCCACACTCCTCTGAGGGACATGAGACATGGATGGAGAAGCTTAAAACAGGAGAGGCCCCACATTCCCTTCCCTCCTCACCTGCTGTCACTGTGAGCCTGAATATGACTTTCCCCACCAGGAAGCTTCCCCCTGGCATTCTTCTCTCCCAGAGACGTCTTCTTCCCCAGCACCCTCCATCCCCTCTGTCTTAACTTCCTAGGGCTGCCATAACAAATTGCCACCAATCTTGTGACTTAAGACAGCAGGAATTGGTTGTCTCTCAGTTCTGGAGGTTAGAAGTCTGAAATCAAGGTGTCCTCAGGACCATACTCCCTCTGAAACCTGTCGGGGAGAACCTTCCCATTACTCTTCCCACTTCCGGTGTTTGCCTGCAGTCCTTGCTTGGCGTTCCCTGGCTGCAGCTGCAGCGCTTCATTCTGTCTCAGTCATCACATGCAATGGCTCTTTGTGTGTCCAGATGTCCCTCTTCTTATAAAGACACTAGTCACACTGGATTAGGGTCCACCCTAACCCTTTTCGGCCTCAGTTGAACTAATCACATCTTCAAAGACTCTCTTTCCAAATAAGATCACATTCATGAGACTGGGTGATAGGACTTGAGTATATTTTTTTGGGAGGGGAATTCAATTCAACCTTATACCACCTCCCTATCCCTGTTCCTTGATTAGTCACACCCAAGTCTCAAGAGCAAAAGAAGAAGGGAGGGAGCTCTTTTTGTTCCCTTCTTGGTACAAAAGGGCATTTATCAAATTGAGCGCATATTTGACTTGCATTAGGGTCTCTCTTTACTGTTTACATCAACAGGAAGATGGTGACTTTTAGACAGTGAAGGTCAGGGCCATAGCAGAGGCGTCTGCGACACTTTCTTTCTTTGGGAGGTTTATTAAACAGTGGAATTCAAGAGGCTTATGCTATTTCAAGCTGTAACATGTCACACAAAGTGAAGTGTTACGGAGCTCTCCATTATATCTTGTCTCCCCAGTACTATGATCACAAGGCCTCTACAGCTGGAGAACTGAGCAGATAATCCCTGTATAGTTGGGTGTGAAAAGCGTCTTCCTGTTTCTAAATAGTGCTCCATTGACCTGCCAAAGAGCTTGAATTTTCCGTGAGCATTTTCAATAATGTTTTAAAACCCTCAAATCTGCTTTTAAAAATCATATAACCAAAACATATTCTTCTAGAAAACTAGAAAGCACAGATACACTTAAAGAAAGAAAAATAAACTACTCATAATTTCACTCAAAATAAACACTGCTAACATTTTGCTATATTTCCTTCTTGAGGAACTCTTTTTGCACACATCTCTTTGAACCTCAGTCTCCTGATAAAATTGGATTTTATTATAGCCTACTAGGTGACCATCTACAAAGACATTATAATAACAAATCCATGTGTGAAATGCTTACAATCTGCATACGGGGTCTTTCTTTGCTGTGGAATTCAAGATGTAGGATCAGTCTGGCAACAGTTAATGTGGAAATGGTTCTAACTAGAGATCCCAGGGATTCCCAGGAGGCTTTGCATGAACGGGGTTCTGATTGCCCAGGTGAGGGCAGGATGCAGGTCAATGGGCTGGTCTCCTCTGCAGCAGGACAGGCAATAGTGGTTACTTGCTTCATCCACCATGACCTTGAGACCTTAAGAAGAGTCTCATCTCCAGAACATCAAATCTTGAAATTAAGCAGTGAAATTTCAGCACCCTTGACATTTCATTGCTAAGCTGACCTCTTGCTCCATTAGTTTCTCCATTTCCTTTCAACTCACCATGAAGATCCCCCAAAAGCCCCAATTATTTTCCACCAGTTTATTACAAGGCAGATATGGCATGCTTACAACAGTGACGATCTCTCCTGTTGTTAGGTGACAGCGAGGCGTAAAAATACACCTAAGTGTGTTTACTCCCATGCGTAAGTAGAGCGCTGATATTTTGATAAATTGACTCATGCTCTTTTGTTCCAGAATGGATTTGTTCCCTTTTTCCCTCCCCTTGTCCCCACTCCTCTCGGATGCTCAGCCAGCTGGCTCACTGCCGCAGGGGAACCATGTGGAACGGAGGGAAATAAGAATAACCTGCATGTTTTTCTGGACTTTGTTTTCCAAAACCTAAGCCTTTTGAAGAATTTAGGGAGTTTGAGGAGAGAGATACAGAGTGCTTTGTAGAACCATGAAGGGAGAAGAGCTGAGACAAGTGAGATTCTCTTGGGCTGTACAAGAGAGAGGAGAGAAGGAGGGTGTGCGGTCTGTGTCCCACGTCTTTTCAGCACTAAGCAGGTGGTGTTGGTGGCATGATGTTTGTACATGGGCCACCCCATCATCAGTCCTGCTAAGTTCCCTGGGCCCCTGGCATGACCCTGGGATGTCACAGAGCTGTCAGCAACAAGTGGGCCACTCGGAAAACAGAGGACTGGTCAGCTGCCCACTTATCCCTAAACTTTGGACCCCAGAATTGTAGCCACCCTCAGAAGAGGGTGTGCAAAATCCTAGGAAGGGCTAGGGGTTTCAAAGGTCTGGGAGAATGGGTCTCGGAGTGGGAGACTTATCTAATGAAAAATAAAAGCCTACTTATTGCCAACCTAAATTTGTAGATTAATATCACACCTGTATTAGTTTCTTATTATTGCTAAAATAAAACAACAAAAGCTTGAAACAACAAAAATTTATTATCTTGGAGATAATTCTGTAGATCGGAAGTCTGGTGCAAATATCACTTGGCTAAAATTCCTTGGATACATTTCCTTGCCTTTTCTGCCTTCTAGAGGCTGCCCACATTCCTTGGCTCATGTCTCCTTCCACCTTTAAAGCCAGAAATGGCCAGTCAAGTTTTTTTTTTTTTCCACAACACATCACTCTGACACTGATTCTTCTCCTGCCTTCTGTTTCCACATTTAAGGACCCTTCTGGTTATCTTGGGCCACCTGGATAATCCAGGATGATTTCTCTATGTTAATGTCAGCTGATTAGCAGCATTAATTTCATCTGCAACCTCAATACCCCTTAGCCACATAACACCATATTTACAGATTCCCGGGAGTGGGATGTGGGCAGCAAATTTCGCTAAGTGAGTTTTGCACATTGATGCTATTTTTCACTCAAACGATAGCAGGGAAGCTAATAGTGGTTCTGTTTCACCTACTTTTTGAAACTGATTGTCTGGCTAGTCTGAACAGCACTTAGTGAGATTTTACCAATATGCTGTTTTCCCAGTAGGCTCTTTTTCAATCGAAGACCAACAGGGAAGCTAACGTTGGTTCTCGTCACTTAGCTTCCAAACTGATTTACTGGCCATTTTCAAACAGCACTAAGTGAGTATTTTAACAAAACGCTGTTTTTCACTAAAATAAGAGCAGAGGAGATAATGATGGTACTGCTTCACCTAGTTTTCAAAACGAATTTTCTGTTTACCATAATGGCCATATGTATACACCTACGTTTCTACCCAATGTAGTCTCCTCTTATATACCTTCCTGTTTCCCTCAATGTCACATTGATGACTTCTATTAATCTTCAAAGTAAAGAAAAGAAATTTGAACAATCCTTCTTACTCTTTAATGTTCTAACTATTTCTTCTACCCAAAGTGTGGTCCATGGATCAGCAGCAGTCTGTGAGCAATGCAGATTCTCCAGTCTCATCCCAGACTGACTCAATCAAAATCTGCACTTTAACAAGATCTCCTGATCTGATTTAAAACATTCCAAATCACAGAAGCTTGGTTATTACTGTGATAGTAATATGCAAATAAGTAGGGCAAAATTTTTGCAAAAGGAAAAACTGATGTCCAGAGAGGTTAATGTGGCAAAATCATGTAGTGCAGTGGTTTTCAAACTGTCCTGCACAATAGAATCCCCTGGAGAAAATTAGGAAATCCCAACGCCAAGGCTGCATCTGTTTAAATTAAACCTGCATCTCTGGGGGTGGGATACTAGCATTGGTTTTTTTTTTTTTTCCATAACTGAATGATGTTTAATTCTCATCTTAGTAACATTTAGCATCAGTTTAAAAAAATCTCCCCAATGTGCAACCAGCCTTGAAACCTGGGAATGAGGAGACTTCCCATGAAAAAGAGAATCTAAATTGTGGGTTTGCACGATGACCAACTATCTTGGTTTTGCTGGACTGTTTTGGATTTAAAATGGAAAGTTGCCCATCCCAGGAAACCCCAAGTCCCCCCAAAACTAGGACCCTTGTTTGCAGACACACAATCCAGTCTACCTCACCCTGTTGCAGAGAAAACAGTTGGGTCTAGTTTTTCACTCCTACATCTTCCACTGGTTTCCACTGAGATTCAATGCCTTAAATGTGTAGGTGAGTCAGATAACCCCATGCTTTCCCTTAGAACTCAAACACCTTCTTAATATGTTCATTTCCATTTCACACATCACCTGAAAGCATGCTAATGATCCTTAAAAGCTCAATGACGCTTTACAAGGATGGTAATGAGGTGATGGGAAAGAAGGGAAAAGGCAGATGATTTCTTCTCCTCCTCCTTATGCTCTCCCTTTAGCATTTTGCAACTTTTTCCTTCTTTGTTTCCCCCTCTCCCTCCTTTCTAGCATTCCTTTTTTAAGGAATATATTTAAGATATCTGGTAGCAAGTTTAAGACCATTTATTAGTTGGCTGATTACATATTTTTTGTTTTAATGTAAAAGCAGCCACACATGTATACCCAGGGTTTCTGACACGAAAATGGTGAAGGATCATATATGAGCTTCCTCATTTTTCTGGTGGGCGAGGCCTACTGACATTTATTTATTGGCATGGGCAGGCTTTGGGAATCGAACCCTGGTCTCTGGCATACCAGGAGAGAATTCTGCCACTGAGCCACCAGTGCACCGCCCCTACTGACATTTCTTTTTAAAATATGCTCTCAGCCAAGACAGCAAAAGGTGGGCCTTCACTCAAACAAGGATGCCGGGACACTGTGCATCTCACATCCTGAGAGGAACACCAGGCACATCTCTAGATTACCCATAAAAGTGCCTCCCCACTTCTGCACCCACAAACTCCTGACTCACAAGAGAATATAGTTCCCATCTCCACTTTGGGTCTCTCAACTGACTTTTATTTAGTTTGATGTGGTATTAAGTTTCTCTATTTACCATAAAATGACTTAACTCAGTCAACACTTAAGTCATGAACAGTGGCTTCTCAAGGTTCCTGACTGTTCACTCAGGAAACCTGAGGGAAACTGTGGTTACAGGAGAAATGGGAAGGAGAGAAGAAAGGGAGCTTTTGCAATATTTTATCCCCTAGCGCATTCCCAGGTTAGCCTGGCCACTTGTCGAACATGCCCAGAAAGAAGCGTCTTCAAGAAAAGGCACACCCGTGCTTCTTATGGCACTGACTTTAAAAGCATTTGATCCATATGGAAAGCATGTTGCTTCCTTTCTCCCTCGGTACTTTGTGAGAGAACTACTTAAAATATAAACAATGGGTTTTCTGTATTCTCATATCAGTTTCACCTGAAACACAAATTACTTATCTGGAATACATCATAATAAAAACATTATGATTCTTCTGAAGAAAACAGAAATTTATTTTTGGTGTAACGGGCACTGGAGAAAATATTTTTGCTCTAAATGATTCACATATGTTGCCTTCACTTCTTTCACTTCAGACATTCGTTATTAGCAATGATTGAAACGTCGATTTGGATTTCTTCATTATACAAAAATAAGATAATATACTTTCTTTCTGCCAAGCTTGAGGTGAAACTTTTAGTCTGAACGATGTTTCTTTGATGTGTATTTACTATGGCATTTTCTTAAAAATCTTATTTGTGTTATAGATCTGGTTTTGGTAACATTTTTGCTCTATAAATTTATATATATTTGCATTGAGCTCTTACTAAATTAATTTCTAGCAAAGAGAAGATGGAATAAGTATAAGAACATACATTCAGACATGCTAGAACTACACTGATGACAGAAAATATCTGAAGCCAAAAGAAATAGTTATGAATATTTACTGTTACACATCCACATTTCCACATCTCTTGAAAATCAAAAGGGATTATATGGCAGTCTCCTATCAGGAAAAAGCCAAAGTAATTGAAATAAATAACACGATAGGACATAATAGAGTGGAGGGCTGTTACAAAGAAAAAGCATTCACATTTTGGATTTGAAAAGGCAAATGTGGAACTACACCCTAATTCTTAAGAAATAATTCTTATCTTTCTATCTTTTATTAAGGTGCTGAAGTCTATGATTGCTTTCTGGCTGTAAAGTTGATATCGTTAGTGAAGTCCTGACTAAATCATACCTTTGCATGACTTATGTTCCAACAGTATTTTAGAATTCTCAGAGAAAGTGTATGGGAAATGTAGAGTTTTAAAAATTGCTATTATGGTTGAAATGATTTCTATGCAGGCTTAATTTTCGTGTTTGGGTTGAATCAAGGAAAAGGAGGTCGTAGCAGTCACAAAAAAAGAATATACGTTTAAAAACTGAAGAAAATATTTACTTTGAAGTTCATTGTCAAAGACTAGCAGTTGTACATATAATAATGGTGGGTATAATGAGCACCACAGAGTTGCTGCTGAATACAGCACACAGGGTGTTAAAGTGTGCCCCGAGAAATCCTGGGGCTGTCCTAAGAGGGGAGACTTGGTTGAGGCTACTAGAGGAAGTGGAAGGGCATGCATATTTTTTTATGGGAGTTTAAGTCACCATGCCATTTAATATACATGCAGGTATGTTGAGCAAGGAGACTTATTTACTCCAAGGATGCTTTCCTCTTCTTAGCCTATCCCGTTTAACCCATTGAAATTTGACCCTGTAGTGCCCTAGTACACAAGTGACAATGTACTGCAACTGACCTTCATTAATTCATTCATTCTTTCACCAAAGCTATATTGGTATTACACGTTTTAGTCATGGGAATGAAGGGTGAAAGAGGATGCAAATATACCTATGACACAGGTTTCCTCCCTCAGGAAGCTTTCAAGCCAGAGGAGGTTGATAAGATATGTGCTCAAATAAAAGTGATAACAGTGATAAATCTCACAAAATACAAAAGTCAATCTAGTAGGGATTAGCTAGAAATAGAAGATTCTAGGATAGCTTTCATATAGAAAGTAATAAGTGAGCTTGGCCTTGGAAAAAGAGTAGAAAGGGACAGAATTGGGACAGAATTTCTTCTGGGGACTAGAGAAGATCCCGTTGGCCAGGCTGAAGGTAGATAAGAGCTATAGCTATAGGTTGGGTCCAGAACATATGGGGCTGTAAATAGTAAAGGGATTAAACCTAATTTTATAGATGTTGGGGAGACACTGATAGATTCTGAGAAGAGCAGAGACCATGAACAGAGGTATGCTTTAAGAAGATAACCCAGTGAGAGTTTCCATTCCTATTTTGTCAACCAAATATTAAACCCTAAAACCTTAAGGTATATATAGTATGTAATGAACTTCTCCCGTACATCCAGAAGGATTCTTGTTATATACGTTTTTTGGGAGAACTAAGAAGATGGTGATTCACACCATTTTCTGTAGTGCAGTTGAAGAACGCTGGCTAAGAAAGGAAGCAATTGGAAATGTAGAGAACAAATTAGGGGACTCTTAACAAGTCTAAGGGAAGAGAAAAAAAGCTAAGGTGAGGGCAGTGGGAAAAAATATGTGAGTGCTGATTTTAATCAATAACTACCCAGCAGAAAACCATTCTCCTGGCCAAAGGATGCATGTGAATTGTAAATGTTAGAGGGCCACACCATGGAAAGTCAGGTGTGGAGACTGATAAGCAGCTATGAGATGTTTTTTGTCAGTTGATTTGTGTGTGGTATGGGTAGAGAGAGGCTTCTTTACCAGATAGGGGATATAGATTTAGTTATTTCTCAAAGATAGGGCTGGCATTTAATTAAAAAACAAACATATTTGGAATCCTGAGAGAAGTGAAGAGGGACTGTATCAAATTACAGTCAGTAAGTAAGTGAAGACTACAAACTAGATGATTAATAATAAAATATTGAATATATCATAGTCGACACATTTCTTTCAGTGTCTACTGAAAAAACTGAAGAGATTTTTCCAGAAAGGGGGGCATGAGATCTTATCATCAGTGATTAGCAGAAACAGAACAAATGTGGTTCAATAAACGATTGTAGATGGGATGTATGAGGCTTCAAAGCTGACCCTGAATTTTCAGGCCTACCTAACTGGGAGAATGACAGTATTACTAACTGAGAAAAGGAAGAAAGGAGCTGCAGTAGGCAAGAGTGAGAGTGATTTAAGTCAGTTTTTGACATGCTGAATTTGAGATTCTTGTGGCTCATTGAGTGGAAATGCTCAGAGACAGTGGGAAATAGGGAACTTGGAGAGATGTCTAAACTCAAGACACATATTTGGAAGTCATTCACAGGGGCATGGCATGTATAATGGGTATAAATAATTTTAATTTACTACCTTGACACTTCAGTAGGGTATGAGAGGCAGAGAAGAGGGTAAACACATGAGTGGGTATTCTTGGCATGTCTCATTGAATGATGAGTCTATGTCCAAATTATTCATGATAACTAGGATAAGGAAAGCAAGGAAGTTTGAAAATTCTAGTTATACCCAAAGCCCATGCTAGCCCTTAAACAGGACTAAAACTCAAGCAGAATTGGATTAATTGGGATTCACAGCTTTGCTCTGCCTTTCCTTTTTTATTAAGAATAATTCAAAGTAAGAGGAAGTAAAATAAATAACCATCTCCCAGATAACAAACAAATGCCTGCTCTCTAAGATTCACAATTTGCAAAACTGATTAGACCAAGAGAATAAAATCCTTGAATGCCCCACCTCTTGTTGAGATGTAGTCAAGGACTTACTGAAAGATTCTATATAAACTTCAGAGAAAAATCTGCTAACTTGGTTAGTGAAGGATGCTGCTTTAAAAACATCTTTTCCTAAATCCTTCAATATTTGAATAGCCAGTACCTCATAGGGTATAAATAGTAATACTCTGAAGTACAGAAAAAATGATAAGTTGATTTTATCTAAAAATAAAAATCTTGAGCTCTATTTGCATTATGATATGGTTGCATAAAAGATTATTTTATTTATTTGTGCCAAAAATCAGTTTAGCACCCACAATATGTCAAACTTTGAACAAGACTTAAAGATTATAAATCTGACCAATAAAATTATGCATAAACCTCAGTCTTTCCCCTCAGTCTTATGGGAGATATAGGCGCATAAAAATAGCTACAATAAAATATGCTAAAGTGCTACAGTGTTTTGAGAATTGCTATGAACAGAGAGAAAAATATATCTGTTTGAGGAATTTGGGAGGGTTTCAATGAAACAGTGATACTTGAGATGGATCTTGATGTTTAAAGAGATTTTTGAGTTGTTGAAGGGGGTCTGGGCATTCCAGACCAAAAAGAATACCCAGGGACCATGCACAGAGGTTTGGCAGCTACTTATTTTAAGAAAGACATTTGGGAGATGGTATAGAGTGAGTAGCAGAAAGAACTGAAAGAGGGAACAGAAAAGGTAAATTGGAATCAGTTTGGATTAGATTGGCCTTTATCCTGGATGCAAGAAGTAAGGAGCCACTGAAGAGTGGGACCTGTGTCAAAAGTACCAATGAGACATGATGAGGTTGAGCATTGTGAAGAGAAGAAAATACAGGACTTTTCTGAGGTATAACTAGTAATATTCATACATGAAATGCAGGTTGATTCTGAGGTTTCCATCTCAGAAGACTGAATAGCTTGGTTGAGAAGCCTAGCAGTCTCCAATATTTTTCTTTCTCCTCTTCCTTGGAGCACAGCTAAATTTCATTTCCCAGACCTTTTGCAGTTAATTGTGATTGCGTAATTGAGTTCTTCCCAATAGAAGTGAATCATACAACACGTGTAAGTCTGTGTACCTTCTCTTTTCCCCATCAGCAGCACCCTTGAGATGTGGTGTTGAAGATGGCAGCATCACAGGATGGAAGTGCATGGAACAGAAACTCCCCACCACTCTGTTTCTTGTGAGTCCCATGGACTCAAAAGAGTTTGGGAAAGATTGCAGGGTGGGGGACAGAAAGAGGTAAGTATCTTTTTGTGCTGTTACTTGTGCTAGTTTGAAACTGTTATGTACCCCAGAAAAGCCATGTTTATTGATCCTGATCCAATCTTGTAGGGGAAGACTTCTTGTTAATCCTAATTCAATATTGTAGGGTAGGATCTCTTGATTCGGTTGTTTCCATGGAGATGTGACACACCCAATGTGGGAGTGACCTTTCAACTAGATTACTTCCATGGAGATGTGATGCATCCAATTGAGGGTGTGACCTTTACATTAGATGGAGTTGTGACTCTGCCCATTCAAACTGGGTCTTGATTAGTTTACTGGGAAACATTTTGGAGTTGAGTCAGAAGCAACATAGATGCAGACACTTGGAGATCTCTTGGAGTACTGGAGATGCTTGGAGTGCCGAAGAGAGAGAAGACACCTAGACACAGATATTTGGAGATGCAGAGTTGAGCAGACATTGCCATGTGCCTTCCCATGATAAGCTGGGGAAGACAGAAGCCAGAAGGATCCACAGGGGCTGAGAGAGCCATTTGAAATCAGAACCTGGAAGAGTGCAGATGCCAGCCATGTAACTTCCCATGTAACAGACACTATTGGCCTTTCTTGAGACAAGGTATCTCTCTCTGGATGCCTTAGTTTGGACATTTTTATGACCTTAGAATTGTAGACTTGTAACTTAATAAATTCCCTTTTTAAAAGTCATTCCATTTCTGGTATAGTGCATTCCATCAGCATTTAGCAAACTAAAACTGTTGTGTTGTAAGTTAGTTGCTGCTTATGACAGAGCACATTAGGTGCTTTATGTAAACTCTCAGACATGATCACTGCCAACCCTAAGACGGACATGTCCACCAATTTGTGAATGAATGAAAACGAAATGCCAAACTTCCACCCATACACCAGAGAACATGAATTAGAATCTGGACGTAGCAAAATCCAGAAAAATGGAACAGACCTAAAAGTTGGCTGAAGGAATGAGTTGCTGCAAAGAGAAGGGGGGCAGGATTAGATATGTCTGTCTAGTGGGAGTGGGGTGAGCAGGACCAAAATCGGGGAGCAGTGAGTAGAAAAAAGGTCAGTGTGTGCTTCAAGATGCAACACTGTAGGGAAGGCAAAGAGATGCTAAAGGCAAAGAGATTGAGATTCCAATCTCAATCTAAAGAGACATTGAGATTGGAATAGGGAAGTATCAAAAACTAGAGATGCTCATGGGAGCTCAAGGCTGAAAAGTGGGGAAACAATAAAAAACACTTATAAGTTGGCACTTACTCACCACTTAGAGAGCAGGAGCTTAATCACTAGACTTAACAATTCCTTCAAGGTAAATTTGAAAACTGGTAGTATTCTGATTATATATACTTCACTGATATTTTGTTTGATCTTTTTAAAAATTTAATTGATTTACCAATTTAAAAATGGAGACACTTAGCTAAAACTTCAGGTAAGAAGGTTCTTTTAAAATATGGCAGCCCTGGGTACTTTTCTGCATGTCACCAACCATCTTGACTTGAGAAATATCATACCCTTACTGGCCCCTTTACTTATTTCTACCCCTGTCAGCCTTTGTAGCATTCCCCCCTGCCCCCAGAAAAAACAGGAAATGGAAACTCAAGTCTCTGTAGCTGTCATGATCTCACTAAATCTTCCAGGTTGTATCTTCTTAATTGGTGTTGCTTTCAGCACACAGTCAAGATACAGTTGGGTTTGCTTTAGCCCTGAGGTTTCATAAAGGAATCCTGACACTTAATAGAAGCCCCCAAATTTGGCATTTGGTATTTTGGTCACTTATGACCTTAGCCAAGAATATTTTCAGAAAAGCAGTGGGAACATAAACCAGATGAGACTAAATGAGGAATATAAGTAAGGAGGCAATGAGTGAAACTACTCTTTTGACAAATATGGTGGTGAAGGGAGTATACTGCCTCTCTTTTGGATTATTTCAGTTACCTCCTAACCAGACTTTCTGCTTCTCCCTTTGCCACTTGTGAGAGGTTAAACTATGTCCCCCACAAAGTCATGTTCAAGTCCTAACCCCTAGTCCTGTGGGTGTGGACTCATTTGTAAGTCAGATCTCTGGAGATCCTATTTAAATGAGAGTAAACTTAATCACAATGGGTCTTAATCTACATGACTGGAGTCCTCATAAGCAGAAGAAATCCAGATGCAGAGTACAAATCAGAGAAGGTGAGCGAGATCACTATTTAAAGGAGGTAAAGGCTGAACCATCACCAGAATGCTACAGACAGAGAGAAAGCATGGCTTGTGGACACCTCAATTTTGGACTTACAGCTTCCAAAGCTGTGAGCCAATACTTTCCTGTTGTTTAAGCCAACTAGTGTGTAGTATTTGTCATAATAGCCCTGGCAAACTAAGACACCACCTGCTTTGGTTTCCTAGGATGCTCAAATAACATGAAATGGGTTAGCCTAAACAATTGGAATTTATTAGCTTATGATTTTGAGGCTAAAAGAAAGTCGAAATCAAGGCATCATCAAAGCCTTTTTCCCTGAAGACTGGTATTCTGGGGTTGGCTACTGGCAATCCTTGGCTCTTCTGCCACATAGCAAGGCATATGGCGGTGTTTCTTGGCCTCTCCCCTCTTTTCCAGTTTCTGGTGGTGTAGCTTCTTGCTTCCTGCAGCTTTCTCTTTCTCTCTCTGAATTTTACTCTGCTATAAAGAACTCTAGTAATAGGATTAAGACATATCCTGTGTGGGCCATGCCACGCCTTAACTGAAGTAACCTCACTAAAGCCCAACTTATAATAGGTTTATACATACAAGAAAACTTGTATGTATGGATCAGGTTTAAGAACATGTTTTGCTGGGGTACCTACAGCTTCAAACCACCCTACCTCCTTACAGCCAATTCACAATACAACAGTCAGGTGATCCTTTTAAATATAAGTCAGATCATGTCATTCCTCTGCTTAAAACCTTCCCATGGATTTCCCAATTTATCAGCATAAAAACCAAAGTCCTATTCACAGTGCCCCACAAGGACTTCAAGACTGGCTTCCCAGACCTCATATCCTACTTCAGTTCCTCTCCCCACTCTACTCAGCCAATCTTTCTTGTTATACCTTGATTTATACTCAGAACATTCCTGCCATCCTCAGGACTCTTACACATACTGGCAGTTCCCTCTGCTTCAAATGATATTCCCCCAGATTTATTGCACGGATTACTCCTTTTCTTCCTTCAGCTCTCTGGTCAAATGTCACCTATCCCTATCTTCTCTGTTTAAAATCACATTCCCACTCCCTTCTAGCATATGCTGTTCCTACCCCCTAGTTATTTTATTCCCAAGGCAAAACATCTGATAATTTAAAAATATTCTGTTTATTGTCTGCCTCCTCCCATTAGGATATTGTTTACCTCCTCACCATCATCCATTACAGAGTAGAAATTTTGTCTATTTTGCTTTCCATTAAGGTATCCCTAATGCTAACAGTAGTGCCTTGCTTATAATAGGGGTTCAGTATATACTACAGAGAGTCACAGAGACAAAGAGACAGGCACTTAACTATGTAGGTGAGCTGGAGTGTGAGAGATAGAAAGAGAAGAAAGTAGAAAATAGAGCATATGAATGATATAGAATGATCCTAAGAGTGATGGGGGCAGAAAGTATCAAGAGCCTAGGTAGAAGGACTGGTCTTGAAAAGGCAAAAAGAGGTCTCTCTCACATGGGTGTAAAGGAAGCAAGGATGGGTCCTAATACAGGTTAGGATGTGGAGAAGGGAAAGCAATGCTTATTAATTACCACTCACTAATGAATTAAGTTATTCATTCATTGATTTATTGGGCATCCACCTTGTGTCAGGGACTATGCGAAGCACTAGGGGTGTGGAGGCAATGCCTTCTATTTTCTTTGCAAGGTAGAAGCAAGGTCAGTAGCTGTGAGTGAGGGGAGAGGAGAACTATAAGAAACCCGAGAAGAGTGCACAGGATTTGGAACAGCTGCTCTGGGCACTGTAAATGGGAGATGGTTAGGACACGTGAACTGACTGCTGAGCAGTGTGGAGGGCCCAGCTGAGGTTGCAGTGGTGCCAATTGGCACAGGTATCTGATTTTTGCCAACGGCAATTGCAGCCTGCGAGCAGAAACAGAGAAAAGCAGATGGTTGGAATAAATTGGTCCTGGGCCTCGCTAGGAGAGGGTGTTGTGGAAAGATCGGGCAGTGAGGGGAATCAATGGATTCACTGCTAAACCTGGCAGTCCACTGCCTCTTTAATCGCCTTGATGCTGCTTACCTGATTCAAAGTAATGCTACAGATCCCTGACCCCTCCTGAATTGGCACTGGCTTGGATCAAGTATAACCAGTGTGCATTGAATTGCTACACAAACTTTGAAATACATAAATGCTAATATAGACTTCTTGGGGTTCCTCTATATTCACTCTTAATGAATTACCCAAAAGGGGTCTCCATCTAACTTCCAAACATTGGTCCTTTGAAAGCTCATCCATCAATATCCAATAGACACTTTTGGCCCATTCTATGGTAATTCTTACTTATCTAACTTCTGGAACAGACAGCTGCAGTCCTTAGATTAGATAACTAATCCTTCAGTGCCAAGCTCATTTCACAGAGTCCCTTACTTGGGTTCCCAAGGACATGCTTCTTGTGATTGTTTTTTCAGTTAGATACACAGCCATTACTCCAAGACAACACCACTCAGAAACACTGTGTCAACTACTTTGGCATCTGTCCTTGCAGACTCTTGCAAACCAAAAATCCCTTTTGTTCCCCAGAGATCAATATTTTTGGAGGTGGGGCAACTTTGTCTTCTCAATCTTTGCTTGCATTTCCTAGCTGCTAAAACAAATACCATACAATGGATTGGACTAAACAACGGACATTTATTGGCTTGCAGTCTTTATGCCAAGAAAACTCCAAAAGTGAGGATTTAGCAAGGCGATACTTTTACTCTGAAGACTGGCTGCCAGCAATCATTGGACCTTGACTTTTCTGTTTTATGGCAATGCACATGGTGCATCTGCTCCTTACTGTTCTGGTTCCATTGACTTCAAGCTTCCAACTTCTAGGTGCTCCCAGTGGCTTTTTTCTCCATTTGATTTTCACTCTACTTATAAAGGCTTCTAGTAATTTGGATTAAAGCTCAACCTGATTCACTGAGGCCATATCTTAACTGAAGTTAACATCTTTAGTTTATTTACAATATTCATTTGTAAATAAGAGATCTCATTTAAAATGGGTACACACCCACCAAAATGTGGACCAAGACCAAGAACATATCCAAACTAGGATGCACATTTCAATCCACCACAACCTTAAAATACAAAAGGGCTATTTTTGTCCCTTCCAACACAATAGAGCTCCTTACTCACCACTCCCTGGCACCATCTTTGTTGTTCCCAGGAGGCAACTAGGTGAATAGAGGAACATAAATGGATGTGGGAACTACCTGCGGTGATTCTGAAGGTCTCTACCCTCTTTGGGGTAATCAAGGTGACTTTCTCCCACCCCTCTCTCTAAATTGGAAAAAATAAGGAAATACAAGTTAAAATAACTTAGGCACTCTGATATCCAAGTTTGTGTTTGACATGCATTTTAGACATTAATTTGGACTAGTCTGTACTCTGTTCTGGGCCAGATGAACAGCTGAATTTTCCTCTGATCCTAGATTCACTTTGCTTTTGCCTCTCTACCTCACTTTATCTAGTTCACAATATGCTTGGTTAAGTTGTGCCAGGCTGGTGTATCCTACTCTCGGCCTTGCTCTTTGAGAACTTTTTCTGAAGTCTTTATGATTATTTCCCCAATTACATAGGGTGAGTATGCTGCTCTCTTGTGAGAATCTCTTCCTGAAATCTTCTGGGTTGGGACTGATCAAACAATGTATGAGAAGCATACAATGGTCTGCTTCTGTTGGATAATTTCCCTCCTCCTCCCTGCCTTCCTACCTGGAACCTGACTCTTTTATAGGCTTCACAGCTCTGTAAGTGTATCATGATTTTTCTATGTCATTTTAGAATATTTTACTTCTCCACTCTGTGATTTTATGTCTCTCTATACAATAGATTTATGATTTCATTGCCTGACATATACAATCTAAGCAATTTAGAATTTCTGATGTATACAAATGCTAGAAATCAGGTAAATGCAAAGATTAAATCATTATGTTGGAACTGAGTCCTCTGGGATAGTTAGAAATGTCTAGTGTCCATAGGAATGAATTGGATCTGCCATCATGGGATGTTAGGAATGGAGAAAAACCCTAAAATTCAAATAACATGAGTTTTCTCTCCTATCTCCTATCTCCTTTGTTCTTATGACAATGAAAGGAAAGAGCCTGGGAAAAATGGGCATATGTGCTTTAAGATGGTAGAGTATATTTCAATTTCTTTAGACAAGCTTTGATTAAACTGTTCATTAATGTAGGAGTCATTGTCATATTAAATTACTGGCTCGTCTCATGTAATGTAGGTTTTCTGGAAAAGAAGACTCAAGAGTTCCTAAGTAGACATCCTCCAGGGGAAAAGTACAGCAGAGGAACTTATCCAACCATGAAAACCATGCCCAAGGGCTTGGCTTGGACAATTCCCTCCTGTCCTTAGTGTTCCAAGACAACTACTGCATGCTGTGGCACTTGGATCCCTTTCTCCAGTCTTGATTGTTCGCTCTTCTGTTCTAATGGAGAGGAAATTTTCTCCCTACAGCTATCTCCAACTGCTTTCCCCATACAATCATATCTCATACACACACTGAAATCAGGTTCATTTTCTTGAAGCACTACTTGGGTCCTGCCAGTCCTTTGCTTACAAGCCTTTACTAGTTCCCTACTGTTAACCAAATACAGACTGTTCTCTTGTTTCTGCCATTCAAGACCTTCTACAATTGAGGTGCAACTATTGCTTTTCTGGTCTTATCTCTGCACAGTTTTTTTTTTTTTTATAAACTCTATAGTTCAAATGGTATTTCATGCAATTTGCCAATTATCATTTTGCTTTAGTTATCTATTGCTATGTAGCAAATCACCCCAAATCTTAGTGACTTAAAAAAATGATTTACTATTTCTCAAATTCTTCCATCTGGACTGGGTGGTGGTTCTTCTGCTCCATATGGCTTCTCCACTCACATGTCATACCTCTGAGCTCTTCCATAGGACCCCCTCAATGTGGCTAGCTTGGACTTCCTGAGTATAGTGGTCTCAGGACAGTCATGCTTCTATATATGGTAACTCAGAGCTCCAAGAAAGAACTTTCCAATGGCGCAAGATGTAAGGCACAAGCACTCACTGATGCTTGGTAATGTCCCAATGTCACATGGCCAAGCATAGAGTATGTGTAAGAGAAGACTGTCTAAGGATGTTGTGATGGTTAATTTCAGATGTTAACTTGGCTAGGTAATGGTGTCCAATGGTTTGTTCAAACATTGGCATACTTGTTACTATGAATTTATTTCATACATGAGTTTTGCATCTACAATCACTTGATTGCATCTATAATCAGTTGATTGCATCTAGAATCAATAAGGGAGTTTGTTTTAAGCAATGTAGGTAATCTCTTCATCCAATGAGCTGGGGGTCTTTAAAGCCAGAATGAGGGGTTTCAGAGGTCACAGAAAGAATTTCTACCTCATCTTCAACATTGGCTCTAAAGACTTCAATATCACCTTTATTGGAATTTTTGGCCTATCACCTGCCCTACGGAATTTGAACTTGCCGGCCCTGATAGGTGCATGAACCAGTTTCTTATAGTTAATCTCTTATATATAATAAACCTCTGTATATATAAATATATGTAGGACATACAGGATATGCATATGTCTTGTTGATTCCATTTCTGGTGTAATGCTCTAACTAGTATGGGTGTGAATACTAAGAGGCACTGTTTATTTGGGACTACCAATGCAACAGTATATTACACTTCTCTTGCTCTGCTCAAGCAGTGTTCCATTATTGCTCTTTTCTATTTTCATATTGTATGTTTTGAGCTTCTTGGGCCTTCCCTTTTCTCTTGGTGCTAACAAATGGAATAGCAGTGCTTAGCTTTGAGATGCTTATTCTCCTATTAACACCTGCCAGTAAAAGGAATCTCAGGAAAAATTAATTTGCTTCTGTATCCCCTGCAGATGCAGAAATGTAGACATTATTCTGCTTCATAAAGAATTCCTCAATTAAGAACGTTAATAAAAGTATCTATCCTAGTCTCTGCTCCAGTGTAGAGACTTGTACAACTATAACCATTGTTTTTTTATTTCTGCCACTACAAAACCTGTGCTTGCAAGCATTACATATGAAAAGAACTGTTGATATGTCCTAAGAATTCTAACCTTTAACTCCTAAAACTTTGAATTTTTAACTGCTAGCCTTGCATTGCCAATTGATTTGTTGCTAGATAATACTGGAAGGTATAAATACTTTCTAAAAAGATTTTAAGCAACCAAGAAGAGAAACTTTATGTAGAATTTTCCTATTCTCTTTTTATGCATTAAAGTATAATAAACCTATGAGTCTGGTGGATTCTTCATTCAAACCAGGAGTTTGAGTTTTTGTTTCATTTAAATTAATAATATTTAAATATTTATTTATCCCATGACAAATTGGAATCTCCTTTAAAGCAGGAAATATATGTTTGATATATTTGATTTATATTTATATTATATATTCATATAAACCTGTGAAATATATACATATACTTAATAATTATTCATCCAATATTTAGCATTGTCCCTTTTCCAACAAATAACTGTGGGTGATATTTTTAGTAGTTTATTCATGATTTTTATCCCTATGAAGACATATCCATGTTGTCTGATACTGGTAGAGTAGAAGCTGGTGACGCCAACATTGGCATTTTGGCCCCCATTTGGGTCAGATGATACAACAGGGAGACATCTTTATCTCTCTATGGGCCAGTTTGGTCTTCTCTAAAACACTTGAAGTACTCATTAAATGATTTTAAAGTATTCTTCTTTAATTAAAAGTTTGAATTTATAATTTATTCTGTGATATGTCTTTTCTGTGTGAGAGCAAATGTGAGTGTGTGTATTTCAGAATCGAGTCTATTCCTATGTTTGGCTTTGCCTCCAAGTGGTTAGTATAACTTACATGGATATTAAGAAAGTACAAAAATGACACATTTTAAAGTAAAAGGAAAATATGGTTAATTATAATAATCAAGATTAATTATGGATTACATTTGGGATAGACTTTGGAGTACAAAAAATTAGTGGTAGTCTTCCAATTTTACTTCTTCTGCTGATGGTTTGAAGAGTTCTCATGGTTTTAAAAGAAGACAAACTACAATAAAAAACCATGTATTAAAGATGTTTTCTTATAACAGTCTGAGGAGACCCTCAAAGATAAGGGACATCTGAGGGAAAGAAGCAATCCACTTCCTAGAAAGCCTGAACTGGATTCACCCTTCCATTAAGCCCTGAGAACTTCATTTCTGTTTTGTATTTTGCCATCTATCCAAAACATTGATTCCAAGATGCTTCACTGATTACACAATTTCTTTGCCAATATCATTTCTGGGTTTTAGACCGTGACTTTTTTCCACTCTGATTGAGAAAATGATTTGGATAATATATTAGCAGCAGAGCATACAAAACAGTCTGCTTTATGGCACACCTTAACAATGAGTCATCCATAAGTAAGAGAGGAGGGTGGCTCATTAATTAAACATCCTTCTTTCACCCCAGGGCAAAACATATTAATAATCACCATCCTTATTCTTTAAAATATTATTCTATGCTGAAGTGAATAATTAACATTACACAGAAACAATCCATCCAAGATAATTATAATTATCATTATGGAATGGATAACAGCATCACTGTACTCTTCTGAACTACATATTTCTAGATTTATCATGGAGTACAATTTTAAGGTATATTAAGAGAGCAGAGCATCCATATTTTACTAGAAATAATTTGATCAAAATGTTGTATATTACTAGTATTCCCTGATGGCGAATATTAAATGTAAATTCATGTCTTGAAGAATCTTGCAGGTGATTAAATTTCTCTTATGGAAATGTGCATAAATTATTTTACCTCCTGGTAGAAGTTATAGATGAGGATGCAGTTGAATAGCAAGTTCGTAAAGTGGAAAGAAATGAAGGCCCAGATCTCACAAAATTATGCATTGAAAGATTGTCAGAATTCAGAAGCTTTCTTATTATCAGGCCAAATCCCGAGAAGTCTCTTTTTCTTTTGCTAAAGATATGGTTGTCAGGATTCTCTGTATTCTTTTCAAGCCAACATACTTTCCCCAATACCACCTACTTTCCCAGAGAATGAAGACAGTAAGGAAAGAAACAGCACATGGACAGCATGCCCCACCCAAGTCTTTGCTGAGAAAGAAGTGCCTTGGCACATATTTGGAGACATCTTTTAAAATTCTCTATATGCTTATGATTCTTTACATTATATCTCTGACGCTGACCTCTTTCCTGAGTTATGTACTCAAAGATCTCATTTCCAACTCAACATCTTTGCTTGGGCACCCAAAAGAAATTCCAAATGTGAGCTTTCTGAGATATCACACAACATGCTGCTACCTTCATCCACACTCTTGCTCTTCCCTCACTGCCAAAAAAAGATGTTTCTCCCTCAGTCTTCTCCATGTTTTCCTGGTGCCATCATCTACTCCAGAGCACAGGACCCAACCTTGGAGCCATCCTTAATTTCTCTTGAAAATCCCCACATGGTTGACTTTCAATATATATTCTGAATCTGACCACTTCTCTCGTCCCCTGCTGCTAATGCCTTGGTCCACGCAACTATCACATCCTGCCTCTTAGGATGTGATAACCTCTTAATTGGTCTCTGGGTTTCCTTTCTTGGATTCCCACAGCCTAATTTCCACAGAGCAGCCACAGTGATCTTATAAAAATGCAAGTTTTATCACTCCCTTGATTTCCCATCTCACACAGAATAACCAGGGCCTGAAAATTTCTCCATGATTCAGTCCTTGTCTTTCCTTCCACACTCACCTCCTAGCTCTTGTGTTCTAGCCACGCTGGCCTGCTTGCTGCTGCCTTCATGGCTAGTTCCTGGCTGCAGGTCTTAAGACTTGCTGTTCTCACCACCTGGAATGCTCTCCATTCCCTTATTCTGAGGGCCAGAGTGGTGGATTGAATCTGTCTCCCACAGACACATCTTCAAGTCTTAACCCCTGGTCCCAGTATGTGAGCTCATTTGTAAATGGGATCTTGATTCTACTTTGATGAGGCCACCCTGAATCAGAGTAGGCTTTAATCTGGCATGACTGAAGTCTTTATAATCAAAGGAAATCTGGACATGGAAGAACAAGTCAGAAGGAGACAGACAGATTATCATGTAACAGAGTCAGAGATAGACTGCAGGGAGGCACCACTAAAATGTTTCAGACTTCAGAGAAGGTACGGACTGCAGATACCTTGGCTTTAGAATTCTGGTCTCCAAACTGTGAGCCAATGAATTCCTGTTTAATGAATTCCACTCCTCACACTCTATCACATCATTATAATTTATTTTCAGCATAGCCCTTACCGCTGATATTTTCTTTGTTTATTTCTTTCCCCTCCCACTAGGTTATGTTTCAGTGTCTCTTTTGTTCCCTGATGTATCCTCAGTGCCTGGAAAAATGCGTGGCATACAGTAGGTGATTAGCAAATATTTGTTGAATGTAAACATAATCCTTGACTAGCTTAGTGCCTAGAATCCACTGGATACATAAGACAGATTGGCCAAAATATTATTAGGATGCTTATCACTGTCCCCCATAAGAGTCTCCTATTGATTTGTAAAATGATGTTGGTCTTTCTTTGAAATTAGTTTTTCTCTTTTTAACCCAAAAGTATCTACAGACTCTTTCATTTGCAGTTCTGGCACAGCATAATATTTTTTTCTTGTCTGAAATTTGCAAGGACTGTGTTTTATTTATCTCTTTGCAGCACTCAGCTGAGTGTCTGACTATGTAGTGAGCAGGTGCTCACTAAATATTTACTGAAGGAGTGAATGAATGAAAGGAGAGCCTAGAATAAAGCTAAGGATCTTCCTGTTGGGTGCCTGCCAGACTACTTTGTGGAATAAAACTTGACATCTCAGCCCACCTTCCAGAGCTGAGAATTTCCAAGTCAATTACTTTGGCCTAATTTCTGAGGTTTGACCACCTGTGTCACTTCAGTTCACTAGAAAATTGCTTACCCTCCTTACAAAGTGTTGGCCTATTACAAGAACTGTGACATCTCCACAGACAATGTGGCTCTTTCTTAAATTAGCGGCACCAACAGAATTTAGCCTTCCCTAAATTCAGCCTGAGCACACTGGCTGGACCTTGTCTGCCCAGCAGGTAATTATTTCCGGGGCAGAGGTATTACAGCCCTTCTCCTGGTCTCCAGCGGGCTTTACTGTCTTATGAACCTACACTCCTGCTTCATATTCAGAGGTGGTGTCCCTATTCTAAAGTCTATTTCCCAATTCTTCCCTCAGACCCTGTGAAAATCGAGACCGTAATTTGGTCTCATTCCAATGATTCTGTGAACATGCAGCTGCCTGCTAACCAAGGGACTCAGTTAATCTTCAAGCTTGTCACCCTCAGGAGACAGAATATACAAATGGTTTCTTGAACAAACACCAGACCTCTTGTAGTTTGATGCCATTCTTTACTCTGGATGCCTTTCTGGAAAAAAATAAGATGTTATCACACATTTCCTTGAATTTCCTCCATCTGTAGCCCTCCCGCGCACAGAATGAGTAGTAAGAAACCACCCCATATGTCACGAGACTCCTGTGTGGTCTTATACACAATGAAATGTCTTTGTTTCAGGACCCTATATCTACCCTTGTAATTTTCACGTAATTGCGGAGTGCATCTGGTGATTCTCTGGTCTCCATCAGAGCTGCTGTCCCTATCTTGAGTAACTTTTCAGTAAACTTAATGGCTCAGTCAGTGCTGGTGTTTTCTTTGGTCTCATGGCTGGAATCTCTGTACCTCTGGGCCTGGGTCCAAACAGACCCGGCGATACCTAGAACTCTCATCATATTCAAATGCTTGCACTGAACTCCTGCCTGATGTCTCTCCTGATGCATGAAATTTGTACGTCCTAGCCTGTTTTAGTCTGTACACCCTAACAGATATACCTTGTTGCATTTGTACAGCTGCACCATGCCCTATCTAGTCTGAAGGCTCTGACTATACTTTTAGCTGAGTGCTGTCTACTGCCCTACACTCTGAACCCCACCTGTGGCCTCTGGTTCATACCTAAAGCACTGTTACATTCATGATAAAAATACGTCCCTTTTTCTAGAACAGCCAGGACCCCTGGATATTCTGAATCTCACTTGGTCATGTGCTGCCTTGGTCTTAAGTGTCCTTTGTGATAATTCCATCTATCTCTACAAGGCAACTTTGTCTCTAGACTCTCACCTCGGACCTACAGCCTCATTTCTGGTCTTCATTTCAGTTGTGTCTCTTGTTATCATGTTCAGCAATATATTACTGATTAGATAAATGATAAATGATGCATCTGCACAATGGAATATTATATGGCCATTAAAAGATTGATGCATGACTGATATGAGAACACCTCCATGATTTTTTTTTTGCCTTAAGATATAATGCTGCAAAACAATATGTTCAATATGATTCCATTCTCATAAAATTATACATTTACATATAAAAAGATGCATGGAGGGTGCCTCAACAAATATCAGCGGTGGTAACATTGGGGGCATTTGTACTTTCTTCTTTATATATCATGCATTATTTACATTTTCTAAAATTGGAATTTATATTGCAGTTTTCTCAGACGGCTAGTTATCAGTAGGAAAAAAATCCACCAAAAGGATAAATACATAGGAAAGATGTAAATAAATATTTCCCTCTAAGGAAGTTAATTTAATGTGTTTTCAATGAACTAATGTAGCAGACAGCTCCTGTTTGCCCAAACCATTTCCTCTCACAGCAGGTAGGCCCCTGTTTACTCAGGCCATTTCCCCTTTGAGAAGTGTCACTCACCCCGGGAACATGTGAAACTGCATGTAGGCAGGATGAGAAATATTCCTGCAAAGACCCCTCCCCTTCTGTACATTGGCACATAGCCAAGTGCTTCCCTTAAAACCCTGTGAAAACCCTTACTGGGGGCTTAGACTTTCAGAGGCTACTCAGCTAAGCCCTATGGCCATAGATGAATAAAACCTACTTCCTGAAACTTCAGAGCCTCGACCCTGGTTTGTTCTGTTCCCGCATAACGTTCCTCGACCCTGGTTTGTTCTGTTCCCGCATAACGTTCCTGGAGGCTTGCAGCTTTGTTCCTGGTTTTGTGTAACATTTCTGGCGGCTGGTTCAGGATCAAGAGGCTGGTGATATTCTCACCTCCCTCACCGGTGGTGACAGTGTCACTTGAACCAGAGACTTGACAGAATCCAGTGCTGGCAACAGGACTTTTCCTCATCTTTTGGATTCTTGACCTCACCGGCTGGGGCACTGATCACCGCTGGAGCAGCGACTGATCTGGGACAGTTTCTGGAATCAGGTTCCTGGGCGCACCACCCATCTGACTGGCCAGCACCCAGGTGTGTCAGTTTCAGCCCACTTGTAAAAGGCTAGGGGAGCCTGAGTGGAAGGGGAGCCTGATCACCTCCCAGAGACTCTCTGAGTACCAGTCTCCAGTTGGAGGACCAGGGGAAACGGAAGTCTTCAGGTTCAGTTCCAGGAAGGGTGGTGCAGGAGGGGTGTTGGAGTTGTGTGTGTGTAATAGTGCGAGTGAGAGGAGATCCTGGGCCGTAGAAGCCACGCACTAGGCTGCGACTGAATTTGGACCCTGCAGTTCCTGTGACCCTGCTAAGGGCCAGGTCAGACCGAACAAAGTAACAGCTTGTTCAAAACCCTTTGTTGCTTGTCTGTCTCGTAATCGTTGGTGCTGCCAATATGGGAGGGGAAGTCAGTAAGACGCCGTTGCGGTGCATGACGTCCAATGTTAAGAAGGCTTTTACTGATGACAGGGGGTCAAGCTGACCACCGGCCAACTTCGGAAACTGTGTGAATTAGAGTGGACCACGTTTGGGGAGGATAAAAAGAAATTCTCTTGTATTACGGCTTATCATTACTCTGTCTTACAAATTAAAATTTTCACATCTCAGAGTAAGAGGAGAACATCTGTGTAGGGGTTTTAAAATTGATCTCATTAAGCAAACAGGCCTATAACAGTGCTGATACAAGATTCTGCGACACACGATAACAATTGCATAGTTTACCAAGGAAGTGTTATGACCACTCTGTTATACAACCACTCTTTAATTTATAGTAAAAAGTATGAGGCGTTATATATATGCATCATTTCATTCATGTATGCATTTGGAAAACTTGTGTATCTGCTATATGCAAGGTACTGCTTAAACACTAATTAGAAAACAAAGATTAATAAGCCATCATCCCTGCTTTAAGAAATTATAATCTAGTAAGGAAAAAACTAAATTTGTAGAGTCTATTTTGTATAACTGAAATTGCCATTGCATGACTTTGGTAAGAAGCAGTTGAAATGTGCGTTATAGCCGGGAGGACTGGCTATCCTCCCGGAAGGAGGTGTACTTTAATAAAGATATCTAGGTCCCAGGAAGCTCCTCTTTGTCCCTAGCTAGTTCCTAGAGGATCAAACTGGGCCGGGTCATGTAAGTTAATGGAATTTGGCCATGATTGTGTGACGATATCATAGAATAAAAAACCTGCATGCAAGCAATTAGAGAAAGAAAGAGGAGAAACATAGGAAAAGAAGAAGGGAGAGAAGAATCTTATGAGAGAGGTAGAGCACTTCATCAGAATCTTATGCTCTGCTATGGAGCTTAACTAAGGAGACTGAATGCTGTCTCCAAGATTGCTGTGGATTTTTCACTAATGAGAGTTGGAATGCTGCTTCTGAAACTCTCCAGCACTTCTCTTCAGATGTTGGTGCCATCTTATCTGGTGATGTAACTATGCTTTATTTTTGAAGACTCTTTTAATTACTACCTTTTAATTATTTCCTTTAATTACTTTCCTAATAATATCTGTTTTTATATCACTAAAGTCTGTATTGTCTGCAAATCCAAACCTATAAATTAAACGGCCACAAATATCATGTTGCCTTTCTTGTAACAAGATTGGTGCTGTGAGCAGGATTCGCATTTCAGCATCGCTTCATAGTGGTGAAGGTCAGCAAGACAAACTTCAGAAAATTTGTGCAGAAAATATGGAGACTGTGTTCTTCTGAATACTGTAATGCTTTATTAGGACCATTCTTGATAAAATTGAAGTTGCTGGTTTCTTATCCTTTTTGTATGCAAAATGTTTTGGATTTGAATGTTTTGTCTCCCCGGTTTGTACTTTCTAATGCTGTAAGACATTTGGGAATTTTTAAGTCAGTAACCCTTCTTCAAGATTTACTTGAAATAGATTAATATTGGGTCATAAGCTTCGGACATAGATTAGGAGATAATGACATTTTTTAAAAAGCCCTCTAAGCTCAAAGTAAAGAACCAAGAAATCCCAGGATGGCATGATTTACCTTACTCCTCACTTGCAAAAGAATAGGCAAAATGCACAGGACCCTGTGAAGATTAGGGGAACAGAATTAAACAGGGAGAGCTATTCAGGTTGCTCTGTGTCTAGAAACCATTTCATTGGAAAAAGGGAAAGAAATTATTGGAGTGTGTAGAAAATAATGGGCTCTGTTAATGGAATATAGAAAAATGTGTGAACAAAGAGATTGAGCAATCTCTGAAAAAATGAACTATGAAAAGGAATTGGCAGAACTACAGGAAAAACTGTCCATGCTGCAGAATCAAAATTTTGATTTGGAAAATCAAATCTGTAATTATCAGTCAGTAGCTGAGAGGGCTTCAGTCCCTGTGGTCCAATATAAATATAAAAAGAGATGAGGTAAAGTGATAAAGGGAAAGTACATATGGTACTAGCCATTGCCACTGCTAATTGGGACCCTAATAAGTGGGATGGTAATGTGAGGATGAGGCAGATGATGAAAAAGATGGGAATATTTTAGATGAGAAACCTTGTCAGGAAAAAAATAGAGTAAATATCCTCCAGAAATAGGAGCTCACCTAATACAAAGGCAAAAAAGAAAAGAAACAGGGCATTCAGGTTACTTTCAAAACCACTATAAAAGAACAAAAAAATAACTGAAATCCTTAGGCATTTTCTTCAAAAAACTGGTGAGCCATTAATTACCTGGATGGTCAGAATTGCTGATGCAGGGGCTGGAGGAGCAGTGCTGGACTATAGTGAGTGCATAAAACTTGTAGGAATTAGCACCAATCCACTTATACAGACTGCTTTTTAGGAGTTTAGTCAGCAGACTGGAGAAAGTTCTAACTTGCTGGCATTGGCTGCACAAGGGTGTAATGAGCAATGTTTGGCTGACACTATGTGGCCATGAAATAACTGTGGTACACCTTGCGAGATGCTATGCAGAAATTAAAAAAAGGAAGTTATGAAGTCAGCAATTGTATTGGGAGAGGCCAATACATACCACCTCCTCCCTGTCAATGCCTCACAAAGAAATGCTATCATTAAGGCAGCACCTCCAGCATATAAACACTTAATAATGACTTTAGTATTAGGAAAAACAGGCAATTCACTTAACAATGCCTTAAATAAAATGGCAGAGCTGGGAGGCACGAGAGACTGGAAAAAAGGGGAAGGAAAGGCCAAAGGATATAATGGGAAATGGTTCCCCAATACCAGTAACAGGATTTCCCGCAGAGACATGTTCCAAGTTCTGCTGGAAGCTGGGGTCAATCAAAAAGTATTAATTGTTTTGTCATATGAGATAAAGAGAATGTATGAAAAAAATGTAAACCAAGTTAAATAGTAAAGTGATCAGTGCCCCTACTCCTGGCAAGGCAGGAGACCTGCATCCAGCTTCCTTGGCATCTCTGAACCCTCATTTAGTCCCTTTCTTCCTGACAAGGGGATTAGGCCAAACCCCATTATCTTTGACTCCAAATTTGTGGCTCCACTTTGGTTTTATATTTCATATTTTTGAATTGGGGAAGCTGTTCAAAACTGACAAACTCCTTGCTTTCAAGTTTTATCCTTACAGTTTGTTAAAAAAGTCTTGATATGTGCCATTAATTCTTATTAAAAAATTGTATATTGATGTTTCAAATATGCATTGACTAACACATTTTAAGCATTTAACATCATTCTGACAAATTCAATTTTGATGGTAATTGTATGTGGTGAAATGTTTGCATGAAGTGATGACTTAAGCATGAAGGATATAAAGGATGTGTTTTTACTAAAAGGAAAAAAAAAAAGAGTAGTTTCGTCCTAAAACAAAATACATGGCTGTTACAGAATGAGGAAAATGTAAGACAAAGCCTGAGCGGGTATTGTAAGTTGCCGAAGGTTTTGTAAAAAAGGAAATTATGGTCAAAGTTAGGAAAAGTTTTAGGTGAACTGAAAGGGAAGGTGCTGGAAGCAGTACCCACACCCTTTAGCATCTACCCTCCCTTACATGAGTTTGAGCCAGGGAACCTGGTGTGGGTAAAAGACTGAAAAAAAAAGGCTCCGTCCAGCCTCCATGGAGAGGTCCTTACCCTGTTGTTTCAGTGACCCCACAGCTGTCAGAGTCGCGGACATCATCCCGTAGGTTCACTACTCTCGGGTCAAGAGGGCCACCGCAGACGACCCCCGGGATGGAACTCCTGACCCTGCAAAGCTGTCGCACATCATTCTCCAGAAGCCACTGTGTCCTTTTCTGTTGCAGCCGAGATCAGCTGACCAGGCCACGACTGAGGCCTGAATGACTGATGCTGCCCTGCTCTAGCTCACCGGAAGCAGCCAGTCAACGCGGGCCCGAAGCCCGAGGAGACCTCCGAGTCCTGCCTCAGTCACCCCAGAAGCTGACTGATTTACACATGGCGGAAGATTCAAGAATCAATTCATGGACATCCCAGCCTGTCAGGTCTGTGGACTAACTGTCTTTTCTTGCTCTTTGCATTTGTCTTTCGTCTAGCAGTTTTAGCCCTCCTGGAAATAGGTCATCTGGAGTTCTTCCTGAAACCCAACTTTACTCTAATTTGGTGGGATCCCTCTCACCCAGGTCACTTCCCCCTTCCTAGCTGCTGCCCACTTTGAAACATCTATATTTTAGATATATTGGGTTAAACAAAATACATTTAAAATTTATTTTACCTGTTCTTTTTAATATTTTAATATGGTAGCTAAAGAATTTACAATTACATACATGGCTCACATTATGTTTCTATTGGACCTTGCTGGTCAAGAGAGTTAGAGAAAAAAATATTATTTTACTAAACATTATTGATATATTTTGGGAGTTCAACAGCTATGCTGGAGAAAGCCAAAACAAAACAAGACCAAAAAAAAACCCATGAACTGAAGGGCAGTTACCCAGGAATTCATGCAAAATTAATATACTTCCTCTTATGAACAATCACACAACATTTGGTTGCCATCATTTACAGTATAGAAAGAAAAGACATTGAAACAGCTGCATTAAACAGTTTAAATAACAATAACCACAGATTTAGTTTGCTGTATCTTTTGTTACCGATGGAAATCAAGCAAAGCCAGGTACAAGAGAGACAGAGAGAGAGAGAGAGCAAGAGAGAGGGACAAATTAAGGTTTCTATGAAAAGAAAAAAAACTGAGCATTCAAAATGAAAAAATAAGTGCAAGCTTGGCTATGCTTTCTAGAGTATGAATGGTTACCCTGGAAACAGCTTAAATTCTTACATCAAACAAGATCTTGGGAGTTGACCTATTTTTTTTCCAGAGCAAGTAGCATATGGATTTAAAGCATTTATCTTCCCAAAATGAAATTCAAAAGTTTGTGGGTTGTTGCAAATGTATACATTAATTAATTGCATAATTTGCATTTACAATTTAAGAACAAAATATAAAACTGTCAGGTAAAAACATTAATTGGAGAGATAAATTATGCTTTTTTCAGGGAATTTTCTTCCACTTTTACTAAAATAAAATGTCACTTATTTTTCTGATTATAAAACTAGAAAATTGTAAACAAAATCAATCAATACAAAAAAGTAAGGAATTAAAAAATGAAAAGTAGCCTCCTCCATCCCCAAACTCAATCTCTGTCAGAAATGTCCACAGTTAGCAATTTGGTATATGACCTTCCAAATTTGTTCCTGCTGTGTGTGTTGGTGAGTGTGTCTGTGTGTGCAAACGGGATCATACAACTCATATTGTTATATAAACTACTTTTAAAAGGCATAAATACTGTCTTCCTTTGGAAAATTAAGATGTATGAATAATGTACATAGCTATCTAACTGGGTGTCTTGGCACCTGGACAGCCCCTGTTGCCTACTCTACTAATCTGACCTGCTTACTAGTGCTGTGAGACTTATGCGTTCATGTCATCTCTCTGTTAACTGAACTGTAAGCTCCCTGAGGGCAAAAATCATATTGGATTTAAGGAAACCACAGCACCCAGCACAGAGATATGTCCGTGGTGGGCTCTCAAAAATACTTCCTTAATAATTGGTATTTCTTGCTTTTATCCATATATATTAATTGATTACACAGGCTGTTCTAGGTCCTGAACACCAGACAAGAAAAGAAAACAGGCAAATTGCTTGCTTAATAATAATATTTTCTCATATGAATCAAGCACTTCCTATCAGGGTAATATTCAGTTAAATATGGACATTTGGGGATCTCATTTTTGAGGATTATAATGTTATAAGGACACTTGGAGGGCATAAGTGAGTCACCATGCTAAGTGGTTTACATATTTTGGCTCATTTAATCCTCACAACAACTCTATGTATAGTATAGATACTTTTAAAATTCACATTTTACAATGAGGAATCTGATGCAGCCCCAAAATATTACGTAGTGACTCTGAGAACTAAATCTGGTACCTGACTCCAAAGCTCATCTCTCAACCCGTGTTATATCAGGGAGCTTATATTCCCAAATTTTCACAGCTGTTTGCCATGTGGTCATGGTAAACAACAAATCATAGGCTAAATTTTTCTTACATATAAACGCAAAATCTTACTGACACATAGATACATTGAACATTAAGCCTATTCATTACATTGCTGTTTGCCAATTACACCCATCACTGGGGGGAATGGAAATGGTCTCTAAGCAGGAGGGTCTCAAATAAAGGTGGGGAGGCTGGGAATTAGGATGGGACAAGGATCTATCTAGGTCAGAGAAGTGGAAGAAGAAGGAAAGACTTGCCTTGGATTCCCTCTGCTGATTCTCTTTGTTCCACTCTGGCAGTGATATTTTTAATAACAAAGAACAGCATTGCAGTGCATTGCTACCCCTGTGGCCTAATTCTCATTCTTTAAATTTTCCATCCTGTATTATTATGCTCTTATAAGTTAAATGATTCATTAGTAATTTATCAGCACCCATGATGCTAAATTTGACTACAAGAATGAACCAAAGTCTAAATCGATGCAAATGTTCTAAAAAATGATGAATATGCAACTATATGATAATATTAAGAATTACTGATTGTATATGTAGAATGGAATGATATATTAATGTTCTTTTGTTAAGTTTTTTAATTAATAAAAAGTTTAAAAAAAAAAAAAAAAAAGAATGAACCAAAGCCAAGTCAACCTGGCTTCCAGTTAACTGGAAAAGATAAAGGGGTGAGAGAAGCCAGTTTTAGGCATAAAGAATGTAAATTGCAAGGCATCTATTTAAAGGTATCAGCAAAAAAAAAAAAAAAAAAATTTCAATGCAGCAGACTTTAACACTACTCCATCCTCTTTAATATGTAAAGCTATAGTATGAATGTAAAGTTGATAGTAAAGTAGAATCTCATACACTAAATATTTTAAAGAATTTTATCAAGGTTATTCTCTCTATGAGGACAGTACAGGCTTTATGCACTCATGCATTGGCTTTTTTCAAAATACTCAGAGTAAACTATGTGCCAGATAATGGTGAAGTGGGGTATCAGGGCCCATGTGCCCACTTTCTTTGAGATTTTGCACATACTATTCCCTCCCCTGGATGTGAGGTTAATTTGTATCCCTCCTTTTGACATGGACTTCACTTCCACATGAAAACCTTTTCTGTACCCTCACCCCACCCCTACCACGCCTGGGTAAGAATCCCTTTGAATAACGTCCCTCAGAACCCTATACTTCCCACCTTGGTTGCACTTTTCACAGCACTTTGCCCATTTACTTGTTCGTAGCCTTCACTGAAATCTATATTCCAACAAAAAGTGTTACTGTTTTTTCCACTGTCGTATTCTAGGACCTGGCACATAGTGCGTTCTTATTAAATATTTATTGAATAAACTGTGCTGGTTTGGCTATTTGGCCATTTGCATCTGGTGTAGAAGTTACTGACACACAGTCACTGGTTTGTAAATGTCAAATCTAAATGTCAAATGAACGTGGCAATAGCAGGACTGCCCTAGTTACAAGGCTGCGGTAAACTAGCTGGGAGAAGATAATGGAAAATACCCCCCAAAAAGCCACTGAACAACTGCCCAGACAGGCATCACTCAAACATTAGTGAGCAGTCATGATGAAGCCTTCCTTCAGATTTATTTCTCAGAATGACTGACCTCTAAATTACCTTGGTAATCATTACCTATCTTAGCTCCAGTTTCTCTTTTTCTTTTTTCCCTCATAACAATTACCAAAACCTGTAACTCTTTTGACACCTCATGTATTTATTTCTTCGTTAACTGCATTCCCTATTTGATTATAAACTCCCTAAGGGTGGGAACTCAGCTCCCAGGATGGTACTCAATCCCTAGGTGTTTGATAAATGTGTTGAATAAATGGATTAATCTGTGTATTGATAAAAATGTTCCTGGAGGTCATAGCTGTACTTAAGCCTCTGTGTGTGTGTATATATATATATGTAAACAACATGTCTGAGTATATGGGGAAAAATATGTTGTTTCTCTTTTGCTAACAGTTGTATCCCCAAGATGTCCAGTACCTGGCATATTACAGGTACTCAAAAAAACCTTACAGAATAAATTAACAAATAAACCCTTAAATTAAATATTTATTTCAAATTACAAACCAAAATAGAAATTCAGTGGACAGTACTGATGATTAACAGATGAATAAACAAATGGGGGAGTAGAATGCTGAGGGCTGATGGCAGATGTGGAGGGAGTGCAAAATTGTAATTCTGCCACCATTATATTAAAGATTGGAACTGGCAAGAATTGTTAATTGATGTTAAATCTAGAGGGAAATCTTGATGAAGAACTAGATATTAGCATGGCTTTAAAGTGTCTCCCCATAGACTGCTTATTAGTTGCACAGGAGAAAATTAAACAGTAATTACAGAGTGAAGAAATCAGAAAATGATCTTCGCCAGTAAGGGACGTGTGAGCATTGCGTACCTCTGGGTGTGATATGCTGAGAGAGACACATCACCCATGCAACATGCCAGTACGAAAGTATAACCTGAATCAAATCATGGGAAAACATCAGGCACATCCCCAAATGAGAGTATCCCATTATAAAGGGGTGAGGATACACTCTTCTAAAATGTAATGTCATAACAGGCATATAAAAAAATAAAGGCTGTGGGAACATATATTGAAAGAGGCTAAAGAGATATGACAACTAAATGCAATACTTGGTCCTAGACTGGATCCTGTACCAGGCAGGGGAACATTCTATAAAGGACATTATTGCAGTGCTTGACAAAACTGAAACATGAAGGGCAAGCTAGATAAAAGTATTTTATCAAGATTAAATTTACTAACGTTGCTATCTGTAACTGGGGCAATGTACACAGGAAAGACACTGAAGTTTGGGGTAAAGGACCACGATGTCTGTATTTTGTCTGCAAGTGGTTCAGAAAAAAAAATATGTATATAATGATATATATATATATATATATATGAAGAAAGAGCGAGAGAGAAAGTACAAATGGCAAAACAAATTGCATAAAATGCTAATGATAAGTAATTGATAAGTAATTGTTGGTAAAGGATACGCAAGTGTCCTTTGTTCTATTTTTATAGTTGCCACTTATCTTCAAGATTAAAATCACCTTCAAATAAAAAATGTAAAACCCAAGGGTAAAAATATGCCAAACGTGTATCAATAATTACAATAAATAATATAAAATACATTGATTACATTAAAAAATACTTGTATGCCTTTTAATATTTCATCTCTTTAAGAATGCCATGCTCCGGTGAATTAATACATGTTCAAACTGTTTCATTTTACATACTAAAATTCATTTTTAGTTCAAAAGTGGGAGTATAATAAAGCCAGGGGTAAATGAAGGTTGCAAACTATTGCTTAGTTCTCAGCAGTCCCCATACTTTGCATGTCTTTGGAATCTAAAATATTGTCCAGCAAGAATATTGAGCATAAGAGATTACCAGGCACTCCTGTCTGGAGAACATCCCAGAAAAGAAGCAGGCTTCTTCCTGCGGCACTAGCCCTGGCAGCATCCCCCTCCCCTATTGCTACAACTTTCCAGATGCTCTCAGCTACTCCTGACCCCGCCTGTCTCCCCGATTCTTACATCTAGTCTTGTTCGGTTCCCAGCGTTCTCTTGCAGTAGCCTGTGGAGATGAGGTCACTTCAACATTTAGACACACAGTTATTAGGAGTGACTTATAGTTTATAATTGTAGCCAAAACACAAACACCGTATCACAACACACAAAGTGCATCCTGCCCGAAGGAAGAGCACACTATGTCAGATGAAAACAAATAGCCAGATTAAAGGGAAATATTAACTGGAAGTAGCCAATTAAGCTTTTGTAGCATCAGATTAGTTCAGGCTTACAACCACATTAAATCAGGACCTCAAAAGGCATTGCCCTAGAATAATAAGCACAGTGGTTCCAAGTCAGAACCAGCACTGCTACTCAGTTTCTTCTGGAAATGATTTGCAGGTGACCTTCTGTCATCCACCTTGGGAACAGAGCCCTCTTTGTCACAAACCTTGCATGGCTGCCGTTCGTTTTGAGTTATTTGTTAACTGAACAGAAAATGATTTCTAGTCGATAGTGTGTGTTGTCAGCTGCTAGGTTCAATTGCGTGTCTAAAATTCAGCATATTAAAGATGATCTGATTTTTTTTCCCATCACATTCTTTCCCTTTCTGGTTTCCTTGAGAGAAAAAGAGCAAAACAAGAAAACAAGGGGAGCTAGCTCTTAGGATGATGCTGGGTGATGGGAGATGGAAGAGGTAAAGGAGTTCTCAGTGTGGCAAACGGAAGTCATTATATATTTTTTGTGTGCCTCAATTTCTTGTCTTTCAAGAAGGAATATTCTGTTAGCATGTTGAACACAACATAAATATTTACTTATGGTTCCTTTTCACTGCTGTGACTCTTTGTGGCTGGTACAGTTTGTATGAATATTTGTCCTGTACAGAATTGATTTGGGGTAATTACCATTTTTAGTGTGTTGGAGAGTGTATGTTGGCTCTCGAAGTCCAAGATTAGCTATTCTCATTATTTTCCTTACTACACGGGCCCTTGGCTATATACATATATACACTAAATGTGACACTTACCTTGACCTTTTTTCTTATTGGAAGCATTTATCTAACACATAATATGTGTACGTCCTGGGTTAGGAGAGGCAGAAATACTAGTACTAATGTGTCTCAGCCCCACAATAAGAAGTTTGCCCCTCTGACAATGATATCCAGATCAAAATCATTAAATTGCTTTGGTAACCTAATTATTTAGTGACAATTTCTGCACGACTTATTTTGATGCCATGCCCAGTATAACAACTGGGGTGCAAAGTGCAAGACCCTATCAGGGATAAATAGAGTATATTATATGGCTCACTCTGCACAACACAGCTGAGGGTTACCCACATTAAGTGCCAGAATTGAACTCTTTTCTGATGGAAAACTTCCTAAAACATCTCGTATACTCCTCTACTCTCAAGCTGAAGCTACCTGTCCCACCTCTAGCCACCCCTACTCCTATCCCACCCTATCTCCTCTCCATCCACTCACAAGCTGAAATACAGGGTTTGGTAAATATTGGTTCACTAATATTGGCAAGTAATTTTTCTTTCACTCCCCTTAAATGAAGATAAAACCTTTCAAAGTTGAGATATTTAAAGTGCTACAGTTTTGAGCTGTGAAAAGCTGAGGGTCGTACCAGCCAGCAAAGTGAGTTTGTCCTCTTTAGAGCTCCTGTGGTGCACAGCTGTTCATCAGCCCCAAGATGGCCATTTCATTACAGACACTACCAGTGGCATAGAAGGGCTGCTTTTCTGTCTCTCCTTCCTTCGATTTCTTCAGTTCTTGAGTGCTGCCTCTTCTCCCTTGTTTCTGGTAGTTGCCCCTTCTGTGGACAGGACCCACTGTTAGGGTGCCCCTTTCCCCCTGCTCCTGGCCCTCCTCTGGTGAGCAGACCAGTCACTGGGTAGCTGCAGGGCATCCCTTTGGTGGCCTCAGCTCTCCTCAAATCTGACTTTTTCTGATACTACTGGGGGTGGGGAGGTGGGAGGAGCTTATGGTGGAGGGTTACTTCTGGATGTGAACAATTTCAGGGAAGCTGAAAGTTCTGGAAAATTGGATTTGGGATAGCTAAGGGTTGACTCTATTTATAAATGGATTGAAACTTACAAGCATTCCTTAAAATTTACTTTTATTTTTATAAACTGATTCACAATGGATAGAGGTGGGCTAAGGGTACAACGACTGAGGAATTTAAGGGGGAACTATGGTGTATGCGGACTACTAAGCAGCAGCAAGAAGGAATGAAGTTGTGAGGCATGCAACTAGTGAATGAGCCTTAAGGACTGCATGTTGAATGAAAAGTCAGAAAAAAAAAGACAAATATTATCCTGCTTCACTCATATGGACTAACTATAATACAAAAACTTGGTGAATTGAAGAGCATGGGTTATCAGGTTGGGACCTATTGTCCTAGATGGTAAGCTCTTACAGCAGTCACATATATTCAGGAGTTGTTACTGTATTTCTAAGTTCTGAGATGCTGAGCTGTTTGCATATAACCTGCTCATTCCCAGAAACTTCGGGTATTTATGTGGCATCTGAGATTCAGAGTTAGAGCTCTGAAGCGATGAAAGTCAGCACTACCCCATACAGGAGGTATCTGAGAAGTTGAAAAAGGGATCAGACTTTGATTAGAGATAGGAATGAAGCAATCTGGATAGGACTAAGGTAGATCAAAATACAGGGTAAAGGATGGTATCATCCATATTTTAAAACTTCAACTTCTGTGTGAGACTAAAGGGAGAGATGTTTATTTGGTGCAAAATTTATATTTTGGGTAGGGCATTACCTAATTTAATTTGCAAGGTCAGTTCAGTTGAACACCATAAGTATATGGAATTTTGAAAAGGGTGTGATATCTTGCTGGTTTGTGCAGGTTAATGTAATGCCCCAATATATCCTAGAGTAATTTGGGCAGTGAATAAAGAAGTATTTGCAAGGTCCCCTAAGGATACTGGGGAGAAAGGAGGAAATATTCACCTTCCCCATTTGGAGAATTTCTGATATTCTCACAAGCAGCAGGGACAACCAAATTAATAGGACGAGACTTCTATTTTGGGGTTCACCCCTATGAAACTGATTCCTGCAAGGTATAAGTTAAGCCTACTTAAAATGAGGCCTAAGAGTTACCCTCAGAGAACCTCTTTTGTTGCTCAAATGTGGCCTCTCTAAGCCAACTCTGAAGGTGAACTCACTGCCCTCCCTACTATGTGGGACCTGACTCCCAGGGTGTAAATCTCCCTGGCAATGTAGGACAGAATTCCCTGGATGAGCCGGGACCCTGCATCATGGGATTGAGAAAGCCTTCTTGACCAAAAAGGAGAAGAGAGAAATAAGACAAAGTAAAATTTCAGTGGCTGAGAGATTTCAAACAGAGTCAAAAGGTTATCCTGGAGCTTATTCTTATGCATTCTATAGATATCTGTTTTTAGTCTTTGGTGTATTGGAGTGGCCCGAGGTAAGTACCTGAAACTGTTGAGCTGTGTTCCAGTAGCCTTGATTCTTGAAGACTGTACAATGATATAGCTTTTACAATATGACTCTGTGATTGTGAAAACCTTGTGTCTGATGCTCCTTTAATCCAGGGTATGAACAGATGAGTAAAAAAAATATATGGATAAATAAATAAATAATACAGGGGATAAGGGGTAAAATAAATTGGGTAGATTGAAATACTTTAGTGGTCAGTGAGAGGAAGTGGTAAGGGGTATGGGATGTATGAGGTTTTTCTTTTTTCTTTTTATTTCTTTTTCTGGAGTGATGCAAATGTTCCAAAAATGATCATGGTGACAAATCACAACTTGTGAGCCACTGATTATACACCATGTATAGGTTATATGTGTGTAAAGATTTCTCAATAAATATATTTTAAAAATTTAATTTTAAGAAATTGCTGCTTCTTAAGGTCTGATTCAGGAATCAGGAAAAAGACACGCCTCCTTCAGATTTCTGGTCTTATTTAAAAATAAAAATCTTGTTTCTTTCCGCGCAGAGAAAGTTAATTGTATAGTTCAGTTAAAAGATGCTTCTATACAGAGCAAGATGAAAACGATAATCCCCACTAAGTTTCCTTCACACATTTCAAAATAAATGCAGGCTCCAGACAGGACACCCAGCTTAGCAGATAATTATTTTCATTCAGCAGCACAACATCAAGCTTCAAATAACTAATTGATTCAATGAATATTTATGAATTTTGGAGAACACTAAAATAGGCTGAAAGCATCCTATTAGCTGCTTTTCCAGTAGGAATGTAAATCATTTTTTTTCATGATCCCTTTTCATTCCTTAAAATCCAGGTTAAAACTGACCTTGCCTGGGATCCTGAGGTGATGGTTGTCTCATTTCAACTCATATAACACATTGAGGCGAATTCCTCATGTGGAGTTAGGCCATCAACAACTATTTTCAGGTTGAGAGTGATTTTGCATAATTTAAACTTTTGGCAAATTGGTGTATGATTACATTATTCAAATATATACTACATTTTAAACCAATGAATAAATCTGCATTTTAGGGAGTAGATGAAAAATAATGAAAGTGAATAAAATAGAGCTAAGGGATTTCAGAGCTCTACACATTCGTCCCAAAACATCTTTTGTATTGATATTTCATTTAATAGCTGGAGTAAGTCCATCAGCAATCAGATTCCCATTTGTAGCCGAGCAAAAGGCACAACTATGGAGCATTCCCAGTGACTAGAATTACTGGTACTATGTAACAAGACCTTAAAGATAAGAGTTCAAGATGAACATATGCAAATATTCAACCAAGAATTTATGTATTTCCACTTGCTAACATCTTTTTCTATAGTTCAGTCAATGAGTTTTCTGTACAGTATTTTTTATCTATTCTGCCCAAAGCAATCCCCAAACTTCTTTTTAAGGATGTTCCTTTGGGGCACAGTCCTGCTGGGAGTTTTCACAGTTGGCTGTGTTCCTAAATCCCTTGGGTGCCATTAGGGGCTGAAATCTTGGTGTTTTCCCAAACACTGATTTGAAGTTCCATTATTAGGTCATGGCAACAGTATTTTGTGAATTGGGGCCTATATGTCCTCTAGTAGGGGACATTACTGTGTCAACAGATTTGTTTGCAGCATGTTTACACAGCTCAGGAAATTGAAAGTTACTCAGTCATTTCAAGAAGCTATTTCAATGTGTAGTTATCTTAAATCTTGCTATATGCCATAGTTTGAATAGAAAAAAATCTGTGTTCGTGTCTCTGAAAGAATTTTATCACCAGTTTAAGAAAAATCTTGGGTTCTAAATTACATTTAACATCTTCCTGAGTCAAAAAGTAATCATACCAAGTCTGAAAGCTGATTTCCATATCTACTTTCACACTTTATTGTGCTTAATGCTGCCATTTTTTTTTTTTGATGAATAGCTAAAAAGGCAATGTTTGAGAGACTCTGAATTAGGGAACATCAATAATTACATCTCTGATTTTAATTTATATAGCTAATTCACAGCTTTACTTAAAAATCCTGAAACAGCAGCTTTACTTCAGAATTATGAAAAATAATTAAATACTTTATTTCACCAAATCCAAAGTTAGATCAGTCACAAATAAGCTCTTCATTCACAGAGTATATTATGATGACCAGAAGTCATTACTACTGAGCAGTTGTTTTATAACTTCAGTACATGTTCAAAAATGGATTTTAGCCATAGCACAATGAAAGAAGGACCGGAATCTCAAATACTCCTTTTATCCAATATACAGGTGTTATCCTGTCAGACTTTTGAAAGCCAGATGTCTAAGCCTCCTCTCCCCCACATATCACTGTTCATGGCATCTGCCCAAACCTCTTCTCCTAATCCACCAAGTCTTCTGCTTCCTGACTTTTCTAAAAAGCCTACCTGAGTTAGACCTCTGTACTTGACCCAGTTGTGACTCGTACTTGAACCCACTTTAATCATTCAACAAATGTTTACTGCGTACCTACTATGTGTCCTGCAAGCACTGCTCTGGCTCCAGGGATATGGCAGAGAATGAAATAGACACTTCTCCATTTTTACCTTTGATTTCCTGTCTCAACTATGACACACTTTTTTTTTCTGGCTATGTACTATTCTACTTGCAATCCCATAGAGTAATGGTCAAGATCAATAATGAAGGCACAAATTTTCCTTTTTATAAAATAGCACTTTTTTCAAAGCTAACTTAATTTTAAAACTTGATTGTAAAATGAAGACATGGGTTACACTGAGCTGCAGAAGGTAAAAAGTGAAAGATTTGTAATCTAAGGAGACTATACTGACCGAGGGAATAATTTCCATATATATTAAAAGGACTAAGAATGAAATCTTAAACTCAGTTAAATACCTTTATAGAGAGAGTCAGAGACCTAATTTCTTTTTCAAAGTTTTTTACCATAAGAGTTTCAATGTTTTCTTAAAAATATTTCCTAGAACTACTGCATATATTATAAACAGAAGCTGAATGCAACTCTTCCCCTGCTGATCCTTGAATAGAGTTACTGACACACAAAGAAATGGGCCAAGGTCAGGCAGTGATTCAACTCAACACATCTATCACAAATCTATTTTCCAAGGTCTTAAATAGAATTCCAAAAAAATAACGAGACCATTGCCCTTGAAACATTCACAATGGCAAGAAACAAGAAGCATCAACTATATAGCTTAATATTTCCCTTTTTTCTAAACCTCTCAATTGCTTCTCATCATTTAACAGTTTCTAAACTTCTGGATTTTGAGAATTGGTTCCTTGCTAGAGTGAACGCTGTATTAAAGTTAGGAAGCATGAGAAGACCAGCATTAAGGAACTTTCCCTATCATACATCAGCTTGAATTATAATGCACCAAGTGTCAAAATTTTATGATACAGGTTGAAAAAAGACAAGAACATTGAAACAGAATAGAGATTCTTGGAATGGAACAAAGTCTATGAGTTTAATAAATGATAATACAGTGTGAAATAAATAATCGACAAATACCAATGACTAAACAGATTATTGACAGATTCATTATCTTATACAGTAAATTTCAGTAGATTCAATAATTTGATTTTTTTTAAAACCACCAACTTTAGAAAAATTGTAGACAAGATATGATGGTGCTTCTTGAAACAAAAGCCTAAATTATTATTTGCAAACCAACAACCAAAAACTGTTCAACAAAAAGTTAAAATAAAAGCAATGAAAAGTTATTCCTGATGAATATGACAAACTTAAAATCTTAGACATATAAAAACCTTATATAGTTATATAAAAAGTGATGCCCTATCTCCATTTGTGCAAATGGGTAAAGACGTTACCCATCCATTCATATTCTTTGGCAGACTTACTCATCCTCCAAGACTTAACTTGATGTCACCCTTTCTGTGAAGCCTTTTTCTTCTGCTATGAGTAAAGACAGCAGTGTTCTCTACTTGCTCCTAAAGACTTATTCATATTGCTGTAACATTTTTTTTATTGCAGTCCCTTGTAATGTATCCTTTATATGCCTGTTTCTTTTTCTAATTCATCAGCTAGTCATCTCTTACTTCCTGAGCCTTAGCAGGATGCCTGCCCCAAATAATGGATGCTAGGTAAATGTTTGCTAAGTGAAAAGAAGAAAATTCACACAGAGCCAACAACTTTATAATTCCTTAAGAATCATGATTCCTCCCCATCAGTACTTTTCTAAGCACTACAAAGGAAGGATAGGAAAGGGGAAATTATAAGAATACATAATCAGAACAACTGCTTCTCAAGAGGACAGGGTAGAAAGAAAAAGTGAATGGGTACAAAGTAAAATCCTACTTATAAAGTATTTTAGTTAAGAGTGAGGCTATTTCCTCTAGCAAATAAACCTATGGCTCAAACATGATAGACATTTGTTCCTTGTTCACATAAATTCCAAAATGAACGTTCCTAAATGACGATGTTTTAGTTTCCTAGGCTGCTTAATGCAGATACCCTGAAATGGGGTGGCTAAAACAATGGGCATTTATTAGCTTATAGTTTGGGGCTGAGAAAATATCCACATCACAACATCATCAAGGTGATGCTTTCTTCCTGAAGACCAACTGCCAGCAAGGCAAGGCATATGGTGCTGTCCACTTGTCTCTCCCTTCCCTTCTGTGTCTCATTGCTTTCAGTTTCTTGTTTCCATGGCTCCCTCTTTCATTCTCTCTGGACTCATTCCATTTATAAAGGACTTCAGTAATAGGATTAAGTCCCATCCAGAATGAGGTGGGCCACATCTTCACTTTGAAGTAGCTTCATCAAAGGATCCTACTTACAATGGGTTTATACCCACAGGAATGGATGAGATCTAAGAATATGTTTTCTGGGGTACATACAGTTTCAAACTACCACAGATAGAGTGAAGGGAAGCTCTTCTCCAAGTGACGTTTCTGGAGACCCAGGCTCTTTCCATCTTCTGGTTCTATCACCTTCATCACATGGCCTCCAAGATTCTGCATCAAGTCCATTGGAAGGGGGAAAATACGGTGGAGAAAGCAAATTCATTTCTTACCAGCAGAGTCTAGTGATGGTTTGCATTACTTTGGCTGGCACTGCATTGGTGAAGACTAATTACAAGGCCCACCTAGGTGCAAGGGAAGCTGGGACGCATAGTCCCTGACTGCAGCCACTTCCCAGCAATGATACCATAGAAAGGGAGCATAAATTTGGTGGAGAGGTGGCCATCTCCACTGCAAAAGATTTCTTACACCTTCTTCTAAATTCCTCCTAAATGAATTTCTACATATGATTTCATATATTTGGAGAGAGAATTTATGGATTATGTATATGAGTATGCATATATTTATTTATCTATATTTAAGTTCTGGAAGACAGGCACAGGTTTATGCACATATTTGCACATGCACAATTTATGGATTTCTGTGAAATGTAAGACTGGGGCTACAAGCAAGCCAAAAAACTAGAAGTCTGATTCTTCCAAAAATTAGAGAGCCCAGTAGTTCTACTTAATGCTTCCAATTCAACTGCATCCTAGTTTACAGTAATGTTTCTCAGATTTTTAAAATAATTACTGAGCACACACTATAAGCCAAGCAATATGCTTGACAATAAACAACCCAAGCAAAAAAAAAGCAGGGCTCTTATCACCTCACAGAATTCTCAGCCTAGTGGAGAAAGAAACAAAAGCAGGTAATTATACTAGCAAGGATAATTGAAATGACAAAATGCACAGATTTTAATATTTAAAAGTGTTAATTACCTCTCATTTTTTAGTATTTCCTAGCATCCTCTCTAGGTTGTCTTTATCAATTCCCCTTGAGGTTTTTTTGGATAATTTAGAAATGCCTATGTACCTCTTAAAGAATTCCCTCATCTCCACCAGATTAACTATCAGAATGAGATCTGGGGGAAAGTTCTCCACCTACCTAATAAGTTTTTGTTACTGCTCTTCCGTCCTGTCATACAGCAGTTGTCATTATGGCCATGTGGAGTAAAGGCAGAGTCTCTCTTTTTACATTTTTTATTTTTTGATGATGACTCTAAATGTTCTATTTAAATGCCTGAGCCATTTAAGCCCTAAGACTTTTTTTTAAGGTCTCAATTGCAATAATTGCTGTAATTTAAAATAAATATTTCCTGAGTGTTTACAAAGTAAATGGCTTGGTGTCAAATATTGCTGGATTTGTAGAGTTTGACTTGATCATCCCAAGCAAAAAGAATTTTATAATTCTGTTGAAGAGTAAAACAGATATTTAAACAAAAGAGATGATTAAATAGAAAACATATAGGGGCATAATCACATAGAAATAGGGTTGGTTGGGTGCCCTGGTGTGTGTAACAAAGAACCCACATTATGCCATTTCCTTTGTGAAATTTTCCCACCACTGCCTTGGGAAGCTCACAAGCTTTTGCTTGAAATAATAAATATTTTGACTAAATGATAGCATGCTTTCAGTTACCAGCTGTGACCTCCAGAAAATGGGAACAGCAGATGGCAGGAAGCAGTGAGAAGGAAGTTGTATAGGGGAATGTTAGAATGTAAGTCTTTTTAAATGTTTTCTAGGATATTCAGGTTGTCTCTAGGTCCCTAAAAGTAAGGGTTATCACATAAAATATAGATGTCCAATTAAATTTGAGTTTCAGATAAACAACAGTTCTAAAAAATATAAATATGTCTCAAATATTGCATAGGGCATACCTATACTAAAAATGCATTCACTGTTTATCTGAAATTCAAATTTAACTGGATGGCTTGTATTTTTATTTGCTACACCTGGCAATCTTATTTAGAAGTTCTATTAAGGATACTTCAAATGTTATTATAATAAGTGACGATTTTGCCTAAATAAGTCACTTATAAAAGTCTAGCCAACAAAAACTCAGAAATGGTCAGCACAATACTACCTAACTGTAATGTAATTATGTTAAAATACTGAATGACGCTGCATGTGAGAATGATAGAGGGAGGAGGGCTGGGGACATAAATGAAATCAGAATGATTTGATCAGTGGCTGGAAAAATATTTGCAAGCCCTCTTCAGGGAATGGTGAGAACGGGGAGAAATTCAACTTCCCCCAAGTTGAATTCTTGATATTCTCACAAGCAGTGCGGACAACCAAAGCTATAAGCTGAGCCCTCAGTCTTCGGGTTTGTTCATATGAAACTTAACCCCACAAAGGATAGGTCAAGTCTACTTAAAATTTAGGCCTAAGAGTCACCCCCAGGAGGGCCTC